>JAHPZR010038441.1:0-13812 GCA_019787425.1 Platygyra sinensis | reverse complement strand
CGACCGATATATTGGTCGAGGGGTGCACAAAATACACATGATCCAAGTGAAGTATTAGTTGCCCAAAAACCAGTGTTGTTAACTGTAAACTGTCTGTCGACTGAGAGACAATTGACAGCATACCAACAGTGGACTGACAGATGGCCAAACAGTTTGCCAAGTTTGCTGACTTGTAGACGGTGACCTGTTGGTCTTTTGTTGGTAAGTTGTTACCCAGGGCTGTCACTAAGTTTTAATTCATTGTAGTCTTGATCTTCACACCCATAGCTAACTTGTGAATTGAATTAACTACAGGCCAGTTCACCCATAACATCAAGGGTCCGTCAATGAATGGATGAAAAACATGATCCACTTGTGTTTTTCATCCATTCTGATTGGCTCATTGCTATTTTTGCTTATTTTACTTGAAGTGCACCTACACTGTAAACCCAAAATATTTTTTTTGCTTAAATAAATCTTTGCACCTGTTCAAAATGCACTTAGCCATTTTAAACTTAATCTTGACTTTCTTAGATGCTATAAAAGTTATGATATCTAGCCATCATCTGTTCCACGACCGAGCCAATAATGGGCATAGGTCTAGTCCTGGTTTTACATCACAAACCAATTTGCATCGCAGTAAGCCTTTGTAAACATGCATGCAAAGAAGTTTGTGATGTAAAACCAGGACTAGACCCATCCCCCTTACTGGCTCAGTCATTGAACAGATGATGGCTAGATTTTGTAACTTTTACAGCCTATGAGAATGTCAAGATTAAGTTCAAAAAGGCGAAGTGCATTTCAAACAGGTGCCATGGTTTATTTAAGTGAAAAAATATTTTGGGTTTAGGTGCACTTTAAGCCTCTCACCCCTCCAGGGGTATAGGCCATCAGTGAGAGATCTCCGTAGGCCACAATCCTGTGCCTGTGCTTGGTTCTAGGTGATGCCCATCCTTTTGGGTTAACCTGTGATCAGGTGTTCAGGGTCTCGGCATCAGGTGTTTCTCTGCCAGTGTCTTCTCCTTTTCCCCTTGCTGTCAGATATGTTCAGGATTGAACACTAATAAGATTCAAATTCCTTATAATAAGCATCACAAAGTGTCGTCATTGGTAAAAGGTTACCAAAACACACACAATTCAGTCAGTTAGGAAGTAATATGAACATGTCAAATAACCCTGCCAAATACATGTATGAAGTACTATTTCAACAATACTTGCGTTCAATCCTGGACATAAGTGCTTGCTGTGTCTCTGGAAAGAGAAAGGCAGTTCTGTCCTGTGACATCCAGGTACCTCAAGCTTTTACCACTTGACTTCATCCTTCTTCGAACTGAAGATCTTTCCTCTCCCAAATAAGGAATCTCTTGTAGCTTTCTCGTTGGTATTTGCTATAATTAGACTTATTTCCTGGGGTGAGAAAGCTGGCCTCGCACCCAACCCCCAATCTGGAGGACCAGGATGCTGTTTTGTCTGGCCCCAGTCTCTTGCAGACCAATCTGGCATGGCTGAACCTGCTAGGAGCACATGGCTCCTGCTGGCACAGCTCTAGGGGTCGCAAGGGCATGCAAGCTTCCCTGCAATAACAAGGCAAAGCACCAGGGAGGTGGCTCATTGGTATTGTATATTATTGCAAATAGATTTATTCAGAGAGGGGGAAGTTTATTGACTTGTATAGGAAAAATTCCTTAAACTGCATTGCTAGTGCATCATTAAAAAGTGATACATCATATAACATTGAAAGTCTTTCTTACAAATCTTGTTTGATGTTTTTCCTGAAACAGAGGATACAGTGGATGCACAGCAGCTTAGCAAAAAAGAGAAAAGGAAACTGAAAAAGAAGGTACTGCTGCCTTCTACAAACAAAGTGTTTGTTGTTATGGAATGATGTTATTTGATCAGTCATTCACTTTGACATTTTACATGTAATTATTATAGTTTAGCTTTACAACTATTAATACAGCAAGTGGTACGTAAAGCATGTTTTAACATCCTAATATTAATCCAGGTCTTTCAGGGTGTTCTTATGATTCTCAGTGTTTTCTCCCCTTTTTCTTTTTTCTGTATATATTTTGTATCACAATTTTCTTTGTAAGTCATAAATTTTTCCTTAATTGTCATAGGTAACAACACAGTTGAACGAGTAACAACTTATAAATTACTTGGTATTATTATCAGTAATGATTTAAAGTGGAGCGAGCATATTGATAACATATCGAAGAGAGCTTTGAAGTGCCTGTATTCCCTAAGGATACTCAAAAAAGTTGGTGTTAATAGAGACGGAATTCTCAAAGTTTACCTGACAACAGCAATAATAATAATAATAATAATAATAATAATAATAATAATAATAATAATAATAATAATAATAATAATAATAATAATAATAATAATAATAATAATAATAATAATAATAATAATAATATTAATAATAATAATTATAGTAATAATAAAGGTCTTCATTGGAAACACTCTAAACAACAGACGTGTTTATTTACAATGGAATAATTGAGTTATACAGACAACTAATTAACTATCTAGCTAACAACTAACTACAAAAACAAGCATCTATTTATAAAAGTTCTCTTAAATCGCTCAGTTCTTACAAGTGGGATAAAATAGTTGTGACGCCTCTCACGTAACGTAACCATAGTTCGCTTCGGTGGCAGAAGGTCATCTAAAGCTGTTATTAAATTACTGTCAGTAATCTTGTCCCATAACTTCTTATCTTTCAGGGCAATAATATTTTCAATGAAAAAACGTTCTTTACAGTAGCCAAGCTTAAAAGCTCTTTTGAACAGCCTGTCAATACGACCTAAGTACTTATGATAATACGCACGGCCCCGTACTTCCACAGCATATGTAAATATAGATAGAATAAGATCTATATTAGAATACGGCATGCAAGTCTGGCAAGATATTCCTGAATTTCTTTTGAATAAGCTGGAATCAATTCAAAAAAGGTCTCTACATATTATCCCTCCATGCCTCAGTTATTTAGACGCCCTTAGTACTACCAACCTTAGCAGCCTGAAAGAAAGATGAACTCAGCTCTGCTGTAAATATATATTTGGAAGATGTCACAAAATGACCACCCCATTAACTTTCTCATACCTAAAACAGCAACTAGTGGTCATAGTTACAACCTGTGGCCCGGCAACAGCAATAGAAATATTGTTTACGCTGATAGGAGTTTTTTTCTAGACCCAGTGTTCAGGTTCCTTTGTCTCATTTGCTAGTAAATATGTAGACTCTTTGGAACACATTTTAAGATAAAAATTAGCGAAAAATACGACGTTTCGATCTCGCTGAGATCATTTTCAAGTAAGAAATAAATGAATAGAATTTTGCATATAAGATGTAAAATCACACGTGAGAATATAAAAAGCGATAAAAATATGGAAATATGTACTAAATGTTGCAAAAGGTAAGTGATAAAAACTAAAATACAAAAGGCTAGATAACAATAGGATAAAAAAATTAGGATAAAAATTTTTATAAAATACTCTGTGCTATAAAAATAACTTTGCGCGGATGGAGTCAGACTGCGTGTTCAAAGTTGGCTTTAGTTCTTTTATGAAAAGCATCTCATAAATTAAGCAGTCAAACTTGCTCTGGCACTTCCGTAAGATCTTGAATCTACGAGGTATGTCGCTTGGGTCCCCCCATGTTGATCTCTGACGTGCTTCCCGATGACAGATCCCTTGTGTTCATCAATGCGTTGATACAGGTGTCGGCATGTGTAGCCGACATAATCCGCATCGCACAGATCACACTTAAAATGGTATACAACGCATTGCTGGTTCACAATAGGGGGTTTGCTTTCCTTTGGCTTGATGACAGCTCCGATCTTTCGGCTTGTGTACACTGGATGGATGTCTTTCCCAATTTTGCGACTTAGTTCTTTAAGTTGTCTCCACACAGAATTGGCTGATCTCTGGTCCTTAAATGGTAATATTATTCTCACGGGTGCTTTCTTATCGTCACACTTCTGAAAGGATCTTATATCTCCTGGAACTTTTGCAGTAACAAAATCTCTGATTGTTGATTGCAAGAGTGGGACTGGGTAATGCAGTCGAGAGAAAGTCTCCGTGAGACGTTCACATTCTTGGTGGAACAGTTGCCAGTTCGAAGAAAGCTTAAAAGCACGATTCAGCATTGTTTTTAGCAGCGACCGTTTATATCGCACATCGACATGACTTTGATAATGCAACAATAATCCAGTATCTGTTGGCTTTTTATACACCTTTGTCTCCAGGCGGGACATGTGTTTCATGATCTCCACCCCCAGAAAGGGAAGTTTGCCGTTTGTGGCTAGCTCCATGGTGAAGTTAATTGAAGGATGGCTGTCATTCAGTGTGGATAGAAATGCTTCAGCTGTTTCCACGTTGGGCATTATGCTAAACGTGTCGTACACATAGCGTTTGTAGAAATCCGGCATTTTGCCTTGGTCTTGGAGTCGTTCTTCAATACTACACATGAACGCGTTGGCCATTAGGGGTCCCAGGGGCGAACCCATTGCGACACCATCCACTTGTTCATACAAATTTCCCTATTGTGAACCAGCAATGCGTTGTATACCATTTTAAGTGTGATCTGTGCGATGCGGATTATGTCGGCTACACATGCCGACACCTGTATCAACGCATTGATGAACACAAGGGATCTGTCATCGGGAAGCACGTCAGAGATCAACATGGGGGGGACCCAAGCGACATACCTCGTAGATTCAAGATCTTACGGAAGTGCCAGAGCAAGTTTGACTGCTTAACTTATGAGATGCTTTTCATAAAAGAACTAAAGCCAACTTTGAACACGCAGTCTGACTCCATCCGCGCAAAGTTATTTTTATAGCGCAGAGTATTTTATAAAAATTTTTATCCTAATTTTTTTATCCTATTGTTATCTAGCCTTTTGTATTTTAGTTTTTATCACTTACCTTTTGTAACATTTAGTACATATTTCCATATTTTTATCGCTTTTTATATTCTCACGTGTGATTTTACATCTTATATGCAAAATTCTATTCATTTATTTCTTACTTGAAAATGATCTCAGCGAGATCGAAACGTCGTATTTTTTCGCTAATTTTTATCTTAAATATGTAGATATGAAAATATTTAATTAAGATATTTTTATTGTTTTTACAATAGTAGTAGTTTTAATTATCCATTGATTGTAAATTTTTAGCCCTTTAATTCAGTTAATTCTGCAATGTGGCAAAAAGACAATATAATTATTTATATTTAACAAATAAAGAAGCTTAATCCGTGTATTACACTGTGATAAAACGCAACAGGTATTTGAGAACATGAAGGAAATGTAGAAAGCACGAGCCGCAGGCAAGTGTTTTCTACATTTCTCGAGTGTTCTCAAATGACTGGAATGTTTTATCACAGTGTAATACACGGGTTAGGCTTCTTCATTTGCTTTATGATATAGATTTTACGCACGCAAAACAATAAAACACGCTTTTTCTATGTTTTATACTCTGATAAAACATAGGTTTTTGACCAATCAGAGCGCGCGCAGGGTCCTATCTATGTTATAAATTTATTTATTTATTTATTTATTTAATATTTACATGTATTTATTTAATAGATTATAATAGATTTTGATCAATGTCATTATGGCTTTTCCTTCCTTTTTTAAAGGCAAAATTTGAAAGTGAAACACAAGAAGTGGCTGGGTCTCAATTTTCTGTATCACAACAAGAATCCTCTACAAAAACTGCTGTTCTGGAAAATGCATTAGATATTAAGGTAAAAATAAAAGTAACTGATTTCTGTCTAGTGAGATACGACTAGTCAAGAGCAAATATAATCTCCCTCCTGCCTGGATCTTCAGGGTCCTTGCCTCTTCTCCTATACCCTCCTGCAGGGATTGTTAATTGTTATTAATGTCCCTGTTCCATGGGAGTTTGCTTTTGTGTTATACAGTATAGCCCAATCATATTATAGCACCCATATGAATGGATGAAGAAAGCCACACATCATTTGGCCCAATGTGGGGGGACACAATCTTGTGTGACTTTGATTTGCGTGACCTTTTAAAGCCACACTTATCACCAGCATCACGGCACTGGAAACAGACAAGAGTATCGGTAGGTCAACATGATCACAATATAGCAATATAGCAAAACGCTGACCTTTCAAGCCTCACTTATCACCAGCACTACCCCGGCACTGGAAACGGACAAGAGTATGGCAGGTCAAATGTGAACACTGACCATTCAAGCCTCACTTACCACCAGCATTACCCCCGCAATGGAAACGGACAAGAGTATTGGCAGGTCAAATGTGAACACTGACCTTTCAAGCCTCACTTATCACCAGCACTACCCTGTACTGGAAACGGACAAGAATCTTGGCAGGTCAAATGTGAACGCGCGACCTTGAAAGCCTCACTTATCTCCCTGGCGCTGGGTAAGCCAGTACCAGATCAGACAAGACTATTGGCAGGTGCACAAATAAAGGGGCAGAATGCTGCCCAAAGCTTGGGGGAAGTCGCTACCCAAAGACTTAACCACCAACCCTGAAGGAGGTGACCACCAGGTTTATTGACAAACAAGTTATCCTCCACACAGGGAGGGAGGGTGGGGATTTTCTTTACTTTGAACCAAGCTTACTGAGTAAAGCACGCTACCGAAGAAAAGTGCTTTTACAATGAGAAATGGTGCTTTTATAGCTACACATATCTATGGGTGTAACCAAATGAAAGCTGCCATGATGCAGATCATATTGTGACTAGATGATCTTTTGCAACACTTGACACAATAAAGCATTCAAGGATCCCCCTTGATCTCTGGGGGTGCCAAACATAATTTGGTTACGTTCTAACATAGTTAAATACAATAACTAACTGTTTCCGAGGTTTACAATAAATAAAATTATAATTTTAGAAAGTTTTACGGCACGAGCAGTAAAACGCAGTTAATGGAGCATGACATGTAAACCTCGGAAACAGTTAGTTATTGTATTTAACTATGTTAGAACGTAACCAAATTATGTTTGGCACCCCCAGAGATCAAGGGGGATCCTTGAATGCTTTATTGTGTCAAGTGTTGCAAAAGATCATCTAGTCACAATATGATCTGCATCATGGCAGCTTTCATTTGGTTACACCCATAGATATGTGTAGCTATAAAAGCACCATTTCTCATTGTAAAAGCACTTTTCTTCGGTAGCGTGCTTTACTCAGTAAGCTTGGTTCAAAGTAAAGAAAATCCCCACCCTCCCTCCCTGTGTGGAGGATAACTTGTTTGTCAATAAACCTGGTGGTCACCTCCTTCAGGGTTGGTGGTTAAGTCTTTGGGTAGCGACTTCCCCCAAGCTTTGGGCAGCATTCTGCCCCTTTATTTGTGCACCTGCCAATAGTCTTGTCTGATCTGGTACTGGCTTACCCAGCGCCAGGGAGATAAGTGAGGCTTTCAAGGTCGCGCGTTCACATTTGACCTGCCAAGATTCTTGTCCGTTTCCAGTACAGGGTAGTGCTGGTGATAAGTGAGGCTTGAAAGGTCAGTGTTCACATTTGACCTGCCAATACTCTTGTCCGTTTCCATTGCGGGGGTAATGCTGGTGGTAAGTGAGGCTTGAATGGTCAGTGTTCACATTTGACCTGCCATACTCTTGTCCGTTTCCAGTGCCGGGGTAGTGCTGGTGATAAGTGAGGCTTGAAAGGTCAGCGTTTTGCTATATTGCTATATTGTGATCATGTTGACCTACCGATACTCTTGTCTGTTTCCAGTGCCGTGATGCTGGTGATAAGTGTGGCTTTAAAAGGTCACGCAAATCAAAGTCACACAAGATTGTGTCCCCCCACATTGGGCCAAATGATGTGTGGCTTTCTTCATCCATTCATATGGGTGCTATAATATGATTGGGCTATACTGTATAACACAAAAGCAAACTCCCATGGAACAGGGACATTAATAACAATTAACAATCCCTGCAGGAGGGTATAGGAGAAGAGGCAAGGACCCTGAAGATCCAGGCAGGAGGGAGATTATATTTGCTCTTGACTAGTCGTATCTCACTAGACAGAAATCAGTTACTTTTATTTTTACCTTAATATCTAATGCATTTTCCAGAACAGCAGTTTTTGTAGAGGATTCTTGTTGTGATACAGAAAATTGAGACCCAGCCACTTCTTGTGTTTCACTTTCAAATTTTGCCTTTAAAAAAGGAAGGAAAAGCCATAATGACATTGATCAAAATCTATTATAATCTATTAAATAAATACATGTAAATATTAAATAAATAAATAAATAAATAAATTTATAACATAGATAGGACCCTGCGCGCGCTCTGATTGGTCAAAAACCTATGTTTTATCAGAGTATAAAACATAGAAAAAGCGTGTTTTATTGTTTTGCGTGCGTAAAATCTATATCATAAAGCAAATGAAGAAGCCTAACCCGTGTATTACACTGTGATAAAACATTCCAGTCATTTGAGAACACTCGAGAAATGTAGAAAACACTTGCCTGCGGCTCGTGCTTTCTACATTTCCTTCATGTTCTCAAATACCTGTTGCGTTTTATCACAGTGTAATACACGGATTAAGCTTCTTTATTTGTTAAATATAAATAATTATATTGTCTTTTTGCCACATTGCAGAATTAACTGAATTAAAGGGCTAAAAATTTACAATCAATGGATAATTAAAACTACTACTATTGTAAAAACAATAAAAATATCTTAATTAAATATTTTCATATCTACATATTTAAGATAAAAATTAGCGAAAAAATACGACGTTTCGATCTCGCTGAGATCATTTTCAAGTAAGAAATAAATGAATAGAATTTTGCATATAAGATGTAAAATCACACGTGAGAATATAAAAAGCGATAAAAATATGGAAATATGTACTAAATGTTACAAAAGGTAAGTGATAAAAACTAAAATACAAAAGGCTAGATAACAATAGGATAAAAAAATTAGGATAAAAATTTTTATAAAATACTCTGCGCTATAAAAATAACTTTGCGCGGATGGAGTCAGACTGCGTGTTCAAAGTTGGCTTTAGTTCTTTTATGAAAAGCATCTCATAAGTTAAGCAGTCAAACTTGCTCTGGCACTTCCGTAAGATCTTGAATCTACGAGGTATGTCGCTTGGGTCCCCCCCATGTTGATCTCTGACGTGCTTCCCGATGACAGATCCCTTGTGTTCATCAATGCGTTGATACAGGTGTCGGCATGTGTAGCCGACATAATCCGCATCGCACAGATCACACTTAAAATGGTATACAACGCATTGCTGGTTCACAATAGGGAAATTTGTATGAACAAGTGGATGGTGTCGCAATGGGTTCGCCCCTGGGACCCCTAATGGCCAACGCGTTCATGTGTAGTATTGAAGAACGACTCCAAGACCAAGGCAAAATGCCGGATTTCTACAAACGCTATGTGTACGACACGTTTAGCATAATGCCCAACGTGGAAACAGCTGAAGCATTTCTATCCACACTGAATGACAGCCATCCTTCAATTAACTTCACCATGGAGCTAGCCACAAACGGCAAACTTCCCTTTCTGGGGGTGGAGATCATGAAACACATGTCCCGCCTGGAGACAAAGGTGTATAAAAAGCCAACAGATACTGGATTATTGTTGCATTATCAAAGTCATGTCGATGTGCGATATAAACGGTCGCTGCTAAAAACAATGCTGAATCGTGCTTTTAAGCTTTCTTCGAACTGGCAACTGTTCCACCAAGAATGTGAACGTCTCACGGAGACTTTCTCTCGACTGCATTACCCAGTCCCACTCTTGCAATCAACAATCAGAGATTTTGTTACTGCAAAAGTTCCAGGAGATATAAGATCCTTTCAGAAGTGTGACGATAAGAAAGCACCCGTGAGAATAATATTACCATTTAAGGACCAGAGATCAGCCAATTCTGTGTGGAGACAACTTAAAGAACTAAGTCGCAAAATTGGGAAAGACATCCATCCAGTGTACACAAGCCGAAAGATCGGAGCTGTCATCAAGCCAAAGGAAAGCAAACCCCCTATTGTGAACCAGCAATGCGTTGTATACCATTTTAAGTGTGATCTGTGCGATGCGGATTATGTCGGCTACACATGCCGACACCTGTATCAACGCATTGATGAACACAAGGGATCTGTCATCGGGAAGCACGTCAGAGATCAACATGGGGGGACCCAAGCGACATACCTCGTAGATTCAAGATCTTACGGAAGTGCCAGAGCAAGTTTGACTGCTTAATTTATGAGATGCTTTTCATAAAAGAACTAAAGCCAACTTTGAACACGCAGTCTGACTCCATCCGCGCAAAGTTATTTTTATAGCACAGAGTATTTTATAAAAATTTTTATCCTAATTTTTTTATCCTATTGTTATCTAGCCTTTTGTATTTTAGTTTTTATCACTTACCTTTTGCAACATTTAGTACATATTTCCATATTTTTATCGCTTTTTATATTCTCACGTGTGATTTTACATCTTATATGCAAAATTCTATTCATTTATTTCTTACTTGAAAATGATCTCAGCGAGATCGAAACGTCGTATTTTTCGCTAATTTTTATCTTAAAATGTGTTCCAAAGAGTCTACATATTTACTAGCAAATGAGACAAAGGAACCTGAACACTGGGTCTAGAAAAAACTCCTATCAGCGTAAACAATATTTCTATTGCTGTTGCCGGGCCACAGGTTGTAACTATGACCACTAGTTGCTGTTTTAGGTATGAGAAAGTTAATGGGGTGGTCATTTTGTGACATCTTCCAAATATATATTTACAGCAGAGCTGAGTTCATCTTTCTTTCAGGCTGCTAAGGTTGGTAGTACTAAGGGCGTCTAAATAACTGAGGCATGGAGGGATAATATGTAGAGACCTTTTTTGAATTGATTCCAGCTTATTCAAAAGAAATTCAGGAATATCTTGCCAGACTTGCATGCCGTATTCTAATATAGATCTTATTCTATCTATATTTACATATGCTGTGGAAGTACGGGGCCGTGCGTATTATCATAAGTACTTAGGTCGTATTGACAGGCTGTTCAAAAGAGCTTTTAAGCTTGGCTACTGTAAAGAACGTTTTTTCATTGAAAATATTATTGCCCTGAAAGATAAGAAGTTATGGGACAAGATTACTGACAGTAATTTAATAACAGCTTTAGATGACCTTCTGCCACCGAAGCGAACTATGGTTACGTTACGTGAGAGGCGTCACAACTATTTTATCCCACTTGTAAGAACTGAGCGATTTAAGAGAACTTTTATAAATAGATGCTTGTTTTTGTAGTTAGTTGTTAGCTAGATAGTTAATTAGTTGTCTGTATAACTCAATTATTCCATTGTAAATAAACACGTCTGTTGTTTAGAGTGTTTCCAATGAAGACCTTTATTATTACTATAATTATTATTATTAATATTATTATTATTATTATTATTATTATTATTATTATTATTATTATTATTATTATTATTATTATTATTATTATTATTATTATTATTATTATTATTATTATTATTATTATTATTATTGCTGTTGTCAGGTAAACTTTGAGAATTCCGTCTCTATTAACACCAACTTTTTTGAGTATCCTTAGGGAATACAGGCACTTCAAAGCTCTCTTCGATATGTTATCAATATGCTCGCTCCACTTTAAATCATTACTGATAATAATACCAAGTAATTTATAAGTTGTTACTCGTTCAACTGTGTTGTTACCTATGACAATTAAGGAAAAATTTATGACTTACAAAGAAAATTGTGATACAAAATATATACAGAAAAAAGAAAAAGGGGAGAAAACACTGAGAATCATAAGAACACCCTGAAAGACCTGGATTAATATTAGGATGTTAAAACATGCTTTACGTACCACTTGCTGTATTAATAGTTGTAAAGCTAAACTATAATAATTACATGTAAAATGTCAAAGTGAATGACTGATCAAATAACATCATTCCATAACAACAAACACTTTGTTTGTAGAAGGCAGCAGTACCTTCTTTTTCAGTTTCCTTTTCTCTTTTTTGCTAAGCTGCTGTGCATCCACTGTATCCTCTGTTTCAGGAAAAACATCAAACAAGATTTGTAAGAAAGACTTTCAATGTTATATGATGTATCACTTTTTAATGATGCACTAGCAATGCAGTTTAAGGAATTTTTCCTATACAAGTCAATAAACTTCCCCCTCTCTGAATAAATCTATTTGCAATAATATACAATACCAATGAGCCACCTCCCTGGTGCTTTGCCTTGTTATTGCAGGGAAGCTTGCATGCCCTTGCGACCCCTAGAGCTGTGCCAGCAGGAGCCATGTGCTCCTAGCAGGTTCAGCCATGCCAGATTGGTCTGCAAGAGACTGGGGCCAGACAAAACAGCATCCTGGTCCTCCAGATTGGGGGTTGGGTGCGAGGCCAGCTTTCTCACCCCAGGAAATAAGTCTAATTATAGCAAATACCAACGAGAAAGCTACAAGAGATTCCTTATTTGGGAGAGGAAAGATCTTCAGTTCGAAGAAGGATGAAGTCAAGTGGTAAAAGCTTGAGGTACCTGGATGTCACAGGACAGAACTGCCTTTCTCTTTCCAGAGACACAGCAAGCACTTATGTCCAGGATTGAACGCAAGTATTGTTGAAATAGTACTTCATACATGTATTTGGCAGGGTTATTTGACATGTTCATATTACTTCCTAACTGACTGAATTGTGTGTGTTTTGGTAACCTTTTACCAATGACGACACTTTGTGATGCTTATTATAAGGAATTTGAATCTTATTAGTGTTCAATCCTGAACATATCTGACAGCAAGGGGAAAAGGAGAAGACACTGGCAGAGAAACACCTGATGCCGAGACCCTGAACACCTGATCACAGGTTAACCCAAAAGGATGGGCATCACCTAGAACCAAGCACAGGCACAGGATTGTGGCCTACGGAGATCTCTCACTGATGGCCTATACCCCTGGAGGGGTGAGAGGCTTAAAGTGCACCTAAACCCAAAATATTTTTTCACTTAAATAAACCATGGCACCTGTTTGAAATGCACTTCGCCTTTTTGAACTTAATCTTGACATTCTCATAGGCTGTAAAAGTTACAAAATCTAGCCATCATCTGTTCAATGACTGAGCCAGTAAGGGGGATGGGTCTAGTCCTGGTTTTACATCACAAACTTCTTTGCATGCATGTTTACAAAGGCTTACTGCGATGCAAATTGGTTTGTGATGTAAAACCAGGACTAGACCTATGCCCATTATTGGCTCAGTCGTGGAACAGATGATGGCTAGATATCATAACTTTTATAGCATCTAAGAAAGTCAAGATTAAGTTTAAAATGGCTAAGTGCATTTTGAACAGGTGCAAAGATTTATTTAAGCAAAAAAAATATTTTGGGTTTACAGTGTAGGTGCACTTCAAGTAAAATAAGCAAAAATAGCAATGAGCCAATCAGAATGGATGAAAAACACAAGTGGATCATGTTTTTCATCCATTCATTGACGGACCCTTGATGTTATGGGTGAACTGGCCTGTAGTTAATTCAATTCACAAGTTAGCTATGGGT
Source organism: Platygyra sinensis (assembly GCA_019787425.1). NCBI lineage: Eukaryota > Metazoa > Cnidaria > Anthozoa > Scleractinia > Merulinidae > Platygyra > Platygyra sinensis. The sequence continues at coordinate 293 of JAHPZR010038441.1, read as the reverse complement.
GTGAAGATCAAGACTACAATGAATTAAAACTTAGTGACAGCCCTGGGTAACAACTTACCAACAAAAGACCAACAGGTCACCGTCTACAAGTCAGCAAACTTGGCAAACTGTTTGGCCATCTGTCAGTCCACTGTTGGTATGCTGTCAATTGTCTCTCAGTCGACAGACAGTTTACAGTTAACAACACTGGTTTTTGGGCAACTAATACTTCACTTGGATCATGTGTATTTTGTGCACCCCTCGACCAATATATCGGTCGACATATCGACCAACACTCGATCGATGTATTGGTC
>JAHPZR010038440.1:12500-30525 GCA_019787425.1 Platygyra sinensis | reverse complement strand
TGGGGAATAAATGAATTTGAGACTAACACAATTAAATGTGGGTTGTTTTGCCCAAGGAAAAAAAACAGAAACAAAAAACAAACGAAAAAAAAAAAAAAAAGAAATAAAAAAAAAAAAAAAAAAAAAAAAAAAAAAAAAAAAAAAAAAAAAACAAAAAAAGAAAAAAAAAAAAAAAAACAAGAAAAAAAAGAAGGAAAGTTAAAAAAAAAAAAAAAAAAAAAAAAAAAAAAAAAAAAAGAGCAGAACAATAAAAAAAAAAAAAAAAAAAAAAACAACAAAAAAAAAACAGAAACAATAAAAAAAAGGGAAAGAAACAAAAAGGAAAAAAAAGAAAGAACAAAAAAAAACAAATAAGAAAAAAAAAGGGAAAAAAAAAAAAAAAAAAAAAAGAAAAAAAAAATAAAAAAAAAAAAACTAACAAAAAACAAAACAAAAAGAATAAAAAAAAAAAAAAAAAAGAAAAAAAAAAAAAAAAACAAAAAAACAAAGGAAAAAAAAAAAAAAAAAAAAAAAAAAAAAAAAAAAAAAAAAAAAAAAAAGAAAAAAAAAAAAAAAAAAAAAAAAAAAAAAAATGAAAAAAAAAAAGGAAAAAAAAAAAAAAAAAAAAAAAGAAAAATGGCCAAAGAAAAAAAAAAAAAAAAAAAAAAAAAAAAGAAACAAAAAAAAAAAGAAAGTCAGTTTGCCTGAATGCAATTCAACCTGACAGATAGTGCGCTCTGTGGTGAGTGAATAAAAAACGAGAAATAGAATGTTTTTGTGCAATTTTGTTTCATTATGCCCATCTTCTTGCTCGTTTAGTTCAAAGCAAGAAAAGTTTAATAACACATTCTTCTTTCAGTTCAATCGAAGGGACTTTCAGTCCAGGAAAACTGACATTGGGTGAACTGGATATCGGGCTAAATGACAAACAACTGCATGGGCATATCACATGAGTGCTATTTTGTTATTTTAATTTGCACCAAGAGATTCAGGTCGGCACACATGAGGGGACTTGCCCTGCAACAAGTCGCAGGGACAAGTCCCATCGTGTGAACTGGTCAATTTTGCTTCCAAATCTAGTCGACTTTGGTCCTTGCGACTAGTCCCACGAATTCAAACCAGTTTGAATTTTTGGAACAAGTCCCTGCGACTTGTTCCTCAAAACGCTTCGTGTGAAACTGTTCGTGGGACCAGTCCCTGTGACTAGTCTCCTCGTGTAAACTCTTTAGGGGACTAGTTGCAGGGACTAGTCCCCTCGTATGTGCCGACCTTTATGATCATAATCTCTTGTTTGCACTAGGAAAGTCAAGTGATCATTTGCTAATAAAACCCCCTTAAAATGTACTATTTACTGAATTCATCTATTTTTTCCAGTGCCCAATGCCATTGGTCTTCCAAATATCCTTGCAAAATCCAAAAAGTATTTCCACACTTTTCAATAATGTTAGAAAAAATTTGGGGTGATCTGCAATCTTTGAGTTTTCTTCGACAGAAGCCTTGTAATTGTTTCAAGTAAAAACAGGTTTCTAGATTGTACGATTTTTTTCTTGTCCTGCACGACAATCATAAGCAGATTGCAAGATCACTTTAATTTGTATTTTACACTCAAAAATATTATGTTATGCTCTTACTTGGTCCACCATAGATGAGTCATCCCTTGGTGGGTCAGGAACAGGTTTCGAGTTTGTGTGAAGCTGTTTGGGAGAAGAGGCCACTGCTGGATTGAAACAAATGCAGAGCATTAGAGAAATCTTTCAACTGCTTCTCGTATAATACTAGACAAAGTGAAGTTACAGTCTTGTGGTTGAGCATTTTTATTTCACCAGGGTAAATGTCAATTATTCATGTACTGGAAGTTCAAATTTAGTTAGAAGAAACGCTAATCAACCTGAAACCAAGATTAAGGCCAATCATGAAATGACTAATCTTTATAAATTTAACATGGGATGGTTCTGATGGTTAAGGTAAGGTAACTTTAATTGGAGTCGTAAATGTTGGGAGAGGTCACCCAATCTCTGGAGCCACGGTCTCATCATAAAAAAACACGATGGGTTAAGTGACATCCAGTCCACATAGTGAACCTGGAAAAGCAGAGATTGAGAGATTAGAAAAATACTCAAGAGAAACTAGTCTTGATTTCTGCTGCTCTCTAGGGTCTGGCTGCACTTATTTCCTGAAACAGCAACTGGAGGTCAAGCTTAAAGATGAACTGAAAACAAGTGAAACTCCCTTGAACGCTCAATTTGCTTCATAGTTAAAAGGGGGAATGGTTATGAAGCTTGGAACAAAGGGGCAAGCAAACGGTGCTATGACTTATGCCGGAAGGTCCACAACTGTGAACAATCTTTTGTTATACACTATGTTTGAGTTACATAACCAAAACATTTATCTGTTTGTTCATCAGTCAACAGTAGGCAGCAATCAAAATTTGAGTTTTGTTTATAGTCAAGGGCAATAAAGCAAAGAACAACATTCATCGAAGAGCTTTTTTGGGTTTTCATAACCACTCCCCTCTATTAGCTACACGAGATATTGTCAATTGAAAGTTATATGCCAACTAATGGACGTAAAAAACTATGACTGATGCGATTTCCACAGTTACACTCCCTTCCTAGGTATTTTGGGGTTTTATGAAGACTAGAAACAACAACAAACTAAGGACTGACACAAGTGCCTTGGTTTGCGTGTTACTAGCTATGGCCCTGACAGTAAAAACAAAAAGTTTGAACCTTGTTTAGAGATGCGTATAACAGTCCTGTGAGCATTACAGTATCCTGACTTGGATCTCTTACTGATTCTCTCCTGACATTGGTTGCCCTGAAAAACACAAACCAGACAATGAAACTGATTATGAGCCCTGGAAAATCGACAACCAAAAAACTCTAGAAGTAAGTAAAATATCTGCACCTGAAAATAAGAAATATCAAACATTTGACCACAAAGAAAGATATGAAGAGATAATGATCATTGCAGTTATTCTGGATTACATTTTTATGAAAACAAAAAATTGTCCCCTGCTCAAAGTAGACAATATAAAAATTAAAAGGAATGTCAGTCTTTTTTTCCTCCAGTCTCTTATCTTCCTTTCTTACTCCCTCCCTATTTTTTAATGTTTTTTTTTTCATCGCTTATTGTGGTATTAAGGCCTTTTGGAGTTGTGAAATCAAAGTGCGTACAGCTGATTTGGTCCAAAGTCTTGACACGGTTTTCACACAAGCTGTGAAATTACAGTAAATCCTGAAGAAAAAATCAGGCTTGAATGAGATTAGAACCCATGACCTCTGCGATACCAGTGCAGTGCTCTACTGAGTTAACTGAGCTATCAAGACCACTAGAAGCTGCTCACTTTGTGAGTTTGCAATATATCCAAAGATGGCAAAGCATACAAGTGAATGTATAAAAAATCTTATCTTTCTCTGCAGTTCTCTTCTAGCTAATTTTATATTTTGTATTATTTGCACCATTGTATCCTGTCTTATGTTAAGTTATGTTTTCTGTAAACAGTGTGCAATAAAAACTTGAACTTGAAGTTGAATAGTTTCTTGTTTCTTAACAGTGTCATATCAAGCAGAATGAGAGGAAAGAAGTACTGTTCCTTACATTATTTACATATTTACACTGAATACTTTTCTTGTTGTTGACAGCAGCTGGTTCACCCCCCTGGACAAATTAAATAAAATGTCAGTAGAAATACTTAAATGAAGTAAACAAAGTCAGAAGGAATTTTAAAAATATGAATGAATCACTGTATCTTTACAAAATAATGTTAGCCAATGCACTGAAATCCACATGAACAACAAGATTAAGTGACCTTTTGAATTAAGTTGCGTATATTGGTAATTTTCAATGAGCAAGAATTTGCATTACATGCTGACGCTGAAGGCAGAGGTACATAATAAGCACTTAATGAGTAGCCCCACATACGAGAAACAGAGAGTTTTGTTTCCCAAAGGTCGTGGGGAAACAAAACTCACTGTTTTCTGTATGTTGGCCAGTCATTACGTTCAAGTTGTTGTTTCCCTAGGGAGTTTCGTAGGTTTTGACCCACAACATGATGCGACATGTTCTCCTCCAATTGGAAATTGTAACTGAGCTGAGGTGTAACATCATAAAAAAAAACGATTAAGGGCCCTAGTCAGCCAAACCTTTGTTTTAGTTTACGTGCAAGACTTTGGCTATTATATTTTCTTTGGAGCATGTCAAAATGAAGAAAATTGCAACTTATAGTAAAGCAATAAGATTTCGCTTCACCATGCAACTTCAACTGCATCAAAAGTGGTAGAGGCTGACTAGGGTCCTTTAACTAATGCATAACACTGGGATTAAATTGCCGACATTTGTAGCTTCTTCCCACTCGGAATCTCAGAATGTAAAATTTTGTTAATAAGAATAGAGATAATGAGCAAATAATGGCACTCACATAGCAGTCTCATTTAAGAGATGTTCACTAAAATGCAATGACTACAATGTACATGTAGTTGTATGGAGGTCACTGAAAATATTGGAATGCTGATCTGTTTGAACCTCCAGGGGAAATAAAAATGGTTTGAAAATTTGGGTAGTTTGAGAAACTAAGGGGAGATCGCAGTGGTCAACTCAGAGAAGGAAAGCCACTTTTGGTTCAAGTTATCAGAAGGTTCAATACATTGAGGATTTGAGAAATTGAGATTCTACACTGTAGATGGTTTTATCAGCTTACAGCTGTATTTGAGAAATCACAATTTCTAAAGAACACAGTTTGTGGGATAACACACCAATGCTCTGTAAAATTATATGATTTTTTGATTACTTTAATTATTTTATAGATTTATTTTCTTCGGAGATATTAGCAATTTGCTATCAACTAATTCGAAGTAAAATAAAGTCTTTGATTGATTGATTGTCTTTGATGTACATTCGTAAGTCTTCATTATTCTTGTGACATTTTATATTTAGTTTCTTCATCTTAAACTTTTTTGGATACTTTTACGAATATTTGTTTTGTACTTTTTATTTTATGGAGGACCTCCCTAAAAACCACATGCTTACTTGATGGGCACTTCATCCTACAGTACAAAGATTTTTGCTGTATCTGGTACTGTTATTTTTATAGGATACTGGCCTGTATTTAACAGCTGGTACCAATACCCCACATGGAGTACAGTACTCTGGTGCATGTACTCCAAGTGATAGTAAGTTATCTTGCGCAAGAACAGAACACAATATCTCTAAACAGGAGAAACATGTCGTGCTCAATAAAAACTGCATTTAATTTAAGTGTGTAACAAAACCCACTCACAGCGCTACTTGTTCCATCTGAAGAAGGATAAGGCAACATGCCCAAACTTTCGGCTGGCATTCCATGGTTTACAACTGGAGTCTTCTTTGGTCGGCTGCTGTTGAGAAAGAACAACAAATTCCAAGCTCTCTACTGAAATAATCTACAGTGAAAACATGTGTACTCACTCCTCAGAGTCAGAGCTCATTGCAGTTCTAGAAAATATCCCTGACCCTTACTCCCTCCGAAGGTCACTGGAAGCTCAGAGGAGGCAGAAAGTCTAAAACCTGGAATTTCTACAGGGAGGGAGGGGGGGGTGAAACCAAAAAGCCTTCTCTGGAGGGGTCTGAATATTAATTTATTGTTCTAATAAAACAACAAATAGCAACTGTCCCTGGATGGTATACCATCACAATCCATTTACATGTCTCTTTCAACAAGTCACAGTGCTAACCAACTCATGTAAATATTTTTTTTCCCTCAACATCAGTAGTCTTCACTTGCCATGCGATTTTAATTTCACACATGAGACTGAAATCGATGTCGGACATTTCCAAACTCTGGATCACAAGTTGTCATTGCATTTTTGTTAAATCTGAGGTAATTGCTCCTTTGATAAAGTTTGCTAAATTCAAGGAGACATTAACGTAACATTGCCAAGGAAATAAATTGTGTTAATCAAAATGCAAAGTTGAAGTGATTCAAAATAAAAATTTTTGCAAAATCATGGAATTTATGTCCCTCGAAATATGCACACCTCAAAATCGTGAAATGAACATGTCAAAAACTTTATGTCATAAGGTACCAATTTATACACCTTGAAGGAAAGAGGCTCTGTAAGAGTATTCAAGTTACAGGCCAATAAAGAGAAACAACAAACCCAGCCTCTTGACTCGCTCAGGCCGGAATACAAAAGGGTTATAAATAATAATAGAAATTATTATCATTGATACTGAAGCTTCTCACCCCGGGCTTCTCACCTGCTAGTAGCTGGTACAGGAGTTTCTCCAGTAAGTACCTAAAAGATAAGTCAATTTTGCAGTCACTTTTTGCCAAACACCTCTTAAACCTTTTTCTTAAAGGGGCTCAGTCACGGTATTTTGAGTTATTTTGAACATCGACAAAATTACCAGTTGTTAAATTGAAGGAAACCTGAAAATAATACTTTACAAAGATAGAAAAACATCAAAGAGACGATAATAAACCATAAAGGAACAAAAATGAATAAGGATGGAGAAGATTGACACAGATTACAAACAACGAAATTGAAAAGTTTAGCTAAACTTTTCAAACCGTTCAACCATGACTGAGCCCCTTTAAGCGTAAATACTTCATACAGTTTTATATGTCAGAGTGACTGGCTAAATTTGTCACATTACATAGTGGTGATAATGAGCAGCTGTTCTGACTACTTCTGCAATCAGTGAACAAAGAAAATTGTCAACATCAAGAAAGTCAGCATGTCAGGAACTAGCTTGAGGAAATTAACAGAAACAACTGGACTAGTGTAGCCCAAGGATATGAAATAGCTCTTATTGGAGTCGAGCCCGCTGTCAAATATTCCTTTGTTTAGAGCGGCACACAAACAAGGCTAAAGGGTCAATGCAACACAGAATTGACCCTTTTGCCTTGTTTGCATGTCAAACCACTGACAACTGCGATAAGAGCTATTGCTGCTTCTGGTCTATTTCACATGTCTGCAAAATTTGTATTATGTGCAGGAAATGTTTTTTTTAAGCCCATAAGATTTAATTTCTTGCTATTCACTAAATGATCTGGAATTACTCTTATAAACAAGACTTCAAAATGTTATCTCAATTCAGTTCAAATCAATTCTTTATTTACACTACAGACAACATTTGAAGGGGTGCCTGGATAAAAGCCCTAAGTGACTTCTGATAAAGTGCTAGATTCTCCTTGCAAATTGCCTCTTATTCCTTTACAAAACATAAGGGGAATCACACATTACATCAAAAGTCACTTGAGACCTTATTCCAGGATGTGTTTTGAGACTCCTTATTTACAGGTGAAGGGAACAGGACAGACAAGGGCGGGAGACAGGAGATAAAGGTATGGGAAGCGGAAGGTTCTGACCTCTCTGTTTCCCCTATAATTCAAAACACAGTATGTGCATTACGTTTAACATTACTACCTTTGGTCCTTCATTATCGCTTACACCTGAGGATGAAGCTGTACCATCATCATCTAATGATGAATAACAAAACATTAATGATGTCAAGTTAGTGCAGAAAAGAATGAGAAAACTTAACAAACTTTAATGGTAAAAAAATTCAGTAAAACTACCTACATATTACTTTTTGGTGTACTATTCTTTTGTTTATAATTTGTTTCACAAAGTTAAACTTGGAAACCAAAGTTTTGGAGCTTTCTCCTGACTTTTAAAAAATTATCTGCAATTAGTATATACCACACAAGTGAATAGTACTTTTCGTGCATGCTGATTGGCTAGCTCGGAGGCGATTAGCCAATTACTACGCACCTCCGAGCAGCCGAAGAAAAACAAAACGGCTTTTGATGGTATTTGTCACAAATAAAGTTATTCTTTGGGCCACTAGTTATTCAGCTTGTGTGGTATATTTGCAGTTAATTATTAATCAGTTTATCACATGGTGTATTCAATTATATGTGTAAAGGTATTGCATCTTTACCAGACGATGAATGATCCACACTTTCATATTGCAGAAGTCTGTCAAGCAGAAAACTACATAAAAAAAAATAAAATATGATGGTTAACTTATTAACAAGGACTTAGGTTACATGTGAATATATGAAATCTCACTGTGAATTCTGTAATTAACATATTTTGATAAAGTTGTAGTATCTGAGGTTCAGTAAAGAGCTTTGGCTTTCCTTCAATCATACCCTTTCTCCCTTTATCAAAAAAAACAGATGCTGCCAAAGAAGACACCTGATTACATGTCATGGGTAGTCATGACATCAGCCTTGCATTAAAACTATCACAGAAATAAATACTAACAGTATAGACAAGTCTAGCATTAGATACAAATTTCCATTTTTTATATTACCCGGTACATGCTATAAAATCAGCAGTAACCAAAAATTAATGTAGAATTCACCTTTTGTCTCGGGAAACCCGAAGAAGTTTCTTCTGCACTCTTCTGAGTTCCTCTTGGAAATACTCTTGTTCCTGTTGTAATCAGTCATGCAATGAAGAATACAAACAATAAACCAATATTTTATTTAAGCAATAGACCACAAGTTTCTATGGTTTATAGGCTGATAAACCACGCGGGATGTTGGTAGAACACGAGAAGAATTTGTAAATCATGAGCCGCAGGCGAGTGATTTACGAATTCTTCGAGTGTTCTACCAACATCCCAAGTGGTTTATCAGCCTATAAACCATAGAAAATTGTGGTATATTGCTTTTATATAATAATTTAGAAGACGCGCGATTTTTCCATGGGTTTACCGGCACAATAAACCATAGCTGTTGACCAATCAGAGCGCGCGCATTGTTTTTTGTTATTGTATAATATCATATATACACAAGGTGACTGTTTATACAAACAACAGACAACACAGTTACTGTGAAAAAGCAAAAGAAAAAAATGCTTCATCAAATTATACCACAAATATGCCACTTGGGTCCTGAATATAGAATTGGTATGAATTTTACACATGGTGTATTTTCCAGTAAAACACTATCTCAAGCAAGCATATCAATTGGTTACATAACTGGGATACATAAATTTAGACAAAAAATTACTATGGTCAATGAAAGGGTACTGGCCATGTGAACAAGGTACTGGTATGGATAAAGATCAATGATGATAGTGTGGAGAAGTTAAAAAGAAGGATTTCTACTTACATAAAGCAGAAACTTCAGTTTCCTCTTTAAAGTCTTGTATTTGTCTCTGTAGTTAGGGCTATCTGTGCAGTGGCTGTTAGCTTCTGACAAAATATAAAAGAAAACAGAGTGAACAGACTATTCTCACAGTTATGTTTCAAGGGTACATAATGGCTTGTACAACCATAGCTTAGTCAAGTTTCTGTACTACTAAGCCACTGGTATCAGGGGAGGATCCAGGATTTTTGTTAGGAGGGGGTGCACCTCAAAGGAATGACATCACTATCCAGAAGTTTTCTTAGGAGGGGGTGCACCTCTAAGGAATGACGTCACAGACCGGTGAGGTAAACAAATTTTAAAAGCAAAAACGAAGAAGAAGGCTTCATCTCAGGGGGGAGGGGGGGTGTGCACCCCTTGCACCCTCTCCCTAGATCTGCCCCTGGATATTTATATTATCTCCCTCTTGGATGGGATGTTAATCCATCACAGGGTCACCCCCCAGGATTGAATTCACTGTTACCCATTTATACACCCCTGGGAGTATGTCTTGCAAAAGACCACAATGTGGTGTCCCCACCCAAGGCTAGAACCAAGACCAACTGACCTCGAGTTTTCTATGCGTTCATCGCAAACAGATGTGTCAAAAGCATTCAGATCTCATATCATGCATAAGCTCAAAACATTCCTCAAATACAAAGCAAAAATAATGTTCAGAATAAATGATATCTCCAGGGCTGTTAATTCTCTGTTTTCACCAGTCATGTGATCAAAACTAAAAATTGTAACCATTCAATGAATCAGCCTTGCCATGCAGGGCTAGAATGGTCAACAAGCCATGAGCAATTGACACGGCAAGGGTCCTTTTGACGCAATCATCAAATCCCATGTCAAGGATACTGCACCAGAGAGTTTATAGTTAGGTATCGACATACCATAAGTAACTCTGTCAAAGCTATTGGCATCAAAATAGATAAATAAAAAGTCCCTAGTGTTAACTGAACAATCACCAGATGATTGTTACTGTCACAGATTCTGTTATGCTCCTTTAGTAATGAATGCCATATTAAAATTCTGTTTTGAACATTTGGCTGTTTCTCAAAAAAGAAATAAGCACTTTGTCACAAATAGGCACCCTGTCTCAAATAAGCCCCCTCCCTTGTGGGACAGCATATCTGGTTTTTTGAAAACACTTCCTGGCTGCTGTGTGTTTATTCACACTTAGTCTGAAAACAGTCAATCAGAAAATTTTACTTCTAATATATTTTTAAGTATTGGACAAGAAGGAATTTCTACAGCTATTTTTGAAACATTAAGTTATGCAATGAACCTCTTATTATTACATCAAGCTTCTAATATCAGTATGTCTCTGGGAGACTATCAGACCTCTGTCTTGTCTTGTTTACCTAAACCCATACAGTTAAGACCCGGTTGGTTAATGTTTCTGCCAATGATATGTGGGAAAAATTGAGTAAGCTCACTTCATGAACACTGCACAAGCACGCACGTAAGTCCTCTAATGTCGCACTGGTAATTTTTTTTCCCCGTATAGCTTTTAATTCTAGATTATACCGCTAACCTAAAATACTTTCAAATGACTATTTCCTATATCAAACCTACAAACTGATAAAACTTCTCGTTGGTATGATTCAAGCATCGTCTCGATGCTAGGTGTTTTCAGTGGCAAGAACGTTTGTGTGAAAACTAAAACAGAATCAGTAATGCCACGAAAGTTAAAATTTAACCTTTCGTTTATATATGTTGCTGCATGAGGTTGTTTTCGAAGACATAACCAGAACAAAATACAAACCTGGAACAGGCATCATGGCCGCCATCAAAATATTGCGCATCGAGGGAAACTGGGGTCGAAAAGATCTTGTCTCCTTTTCACCCCTGCGGGGTAGTGTGCGGGGAAGGCGTGTCTGCATTTACTGTGGTAAAATAGGTCAAAATAATTTCTGACATCGCACCAACTAAATTGAAACGATTACAAGATTTACAAATAAATTACTTAATAAATAAACACTGATAATGCATATGTTAAAGTATACAAATATAATAAGGAAAGTGTTTATATTTGTGTTTTGCTCTGTACATTTCTGCATTGAGTACTCCTACGTATACGATAAGTGAAGCAATTTTATTTGAAATTTCTTGCTTATTCGTTGATATAAAAGTATATGAATTATAAACAGTATGATGAAAAATATATACTCTAAATTTCTATTGATTCTTAGCTAAATAGAGAAGTAACTTAGAATTAAAAACAACCAGCGAAGTTGACTCAGCTATTTCCACGGGCAAATTTTTCCATAGTCTTATGTTCCTCAAGAAGAAAGAATAAAAATAAATGTTCTTTGTCGCCTTATCTTATCTTAGGTATATCTTGAACGATGACTCCGTCGAGTTCTAAAGTCAGCATGGAGCTGTACTGGTAAGTAATAACATCAATATCAATTCAGTGTCCCACACGACTCATTTTATATAAAAGATTTAGACGAGTCATAGTTCTTCTTAATTCCAGGCTCGTCCAAACTAGATCTTGGGGCATTTCAGCAACACTGGCTGTGGGGTGATGCGCGATGCGACGCAAAAAATGGCAATAAAAATTGTCTTACTTAGCTCAATCAATCAATCAATAATCTTTATTTATACACGATAAGTATTTAAAGCGACGCTTCGCTTGTGGGGTCGTGTCTAAATAATTAAGTAAGATAACCAATAAATCCAACGAATAACTTGAAAGAGGAGGAGACTGATAGCGTTTCCAGCTTAGGACCTTTTAGCGTGTCTTACTTGCGACCAAACGCATATCACAGTATGTTCAGAAGCTATTTACCGAATATTTTACTATTCTACCTTATTTATTTTATTATTAAACTGAAGGCAACCTAACTGAGTGGTTAGGGCGCCAGACTTGAAATCCCAAGATCCCAGGTTCAAATCCTGCCCTAACCACCTGCTGGTGTTGTTTTTTTTTCATAGTCCCGACTTCGGCTCTTGTGGCCACGCTAATAAAAGCCAGCTGGTCTGCCTCCTGCCAGGGATTTCCAACATATTTTTTTTTCACAACGGGTTTGGAATTCCGAGGAGCGACCTCATCGAGTTCAGCTATTGTACCAAGTTCCTCCGGATGGAATTTCGCGCGTGAGTCTGGAAAAAAACCTGGGGCTCGTTTCTCGAAAGACTCGGTAAACTTAACGGGCCCGCCAACGGGTTTGAAATCAGATTTTGATATCAAAATCTCAAGAAAAGTACGGTGTGCTCTGAACTCTAATAAAGTCCATTTTGTTTCTTTAGCTAACAACTTTACTGTATACTATTCAAAGCAGTTTGAAACTCCCATCTGGAATGGAAAACAAAGCAGCTTAACGGGGCCGGTAATTACCCAGAGCTTCGAGAAAGGGGCCCCAGTGACGTAAACCGCTGATTGAAAACTGATTGAATAGTATTAAGGTGGCTCAAAACAGTTTCCAGCACTTAAATTTTGATGGGTCGTTATAGCCACTCTTAATCACTTGATGCTACAATCATGGTGTCAAAAAATTGCCTAACCTTTGGTGAATACGTATCATTTTCGAAACATAATAGGTTACCATAGCAACAGTATGACCAGCTAAAAACACTCTTAGTTACAGTTTTACGGGCTTATTATTGAAAAACAGCACGGTGAAATTTTTTATATTACCGGCATTTAATAAGCATGAAAAGATGCATTTTTTGCCAAAGTTTTTTTTTTTTTTTAAATTGTAGGTGGGGTTCATAGCCACCTTAAATTTTCGAAAATTTAAGGTGGCTCCTACAAACTTTGGGCCCTCTCTGGTAAAGGAAAGAGGCGACTGAAATTTAGACTATATTTGTCGAAGATTTCTTGTGTTTTCAGAGTTACATTTCTGTTGTGCCAAGGTTCCTCCAGCTCAGAGAGGACAACTTGATAGACCTACCAACTACTTAGCCCAGTCATTAAGAGTCTAGAGATAGCTTGAAACGTGGAGAGCTTGCGAGACACAAGGACTACACCTACGGCACGTTTCGCAGTTTAACTTGGAATAATCCCTTGAACGAGTCACAATACTGACAAGGTTAATGAGTCTATAATTGGCTGTGGGTATGCCGATGATGTATGCCACTCATTTCATAGTCTTGACCTCTTAGCGACATCGCCGAGGTAAAAATGCTTATGTCAGTTGGTGTCTCCTACGAGCAGAATTAATTTTACCTCTGTTTTTCTAGTTTTGTGCTAGCAGTAGCATCAAAGAAGATAGATTATAGGCGTTGCAGTCGAGATAGCTTCCGTGCCTTTCTTGTAAAATGACAAAAACTATTCTAATTTATGTTTTCCCTGAGGTCTAGTTTGAAGTTAATTAAGTGTGCACTACATAATAAAGAAGGATGTCTTTTATTGTTTCTTAGACATTTGAAAAATTCCAGTCGGTACAAAATAAAAGATTCTCTAAGCCTATATCAGAAATGATTTACTTAAAATGAACCTTATAGATGTCAAAGAAAGTGCTTTGGATATTGCTTCAAAAATGCCGGAAACGTCTCGAAAACCAACTTTCCGGCGTTCGTCTCTGAACTACAAATGCATTCCTAAGGTTTAAAACAAATCTCGCCAGATGAACGAATCATATCATCTCAGTCTTTTCATATTTAGCTCAAGTCGGTGTTTCCGGAAATCGACGTCATAAAAGTGCATTTTGCTTAAATAATGATCAATCTAATCAGTCAAATCAAAAGAGAATACGCAGAGTCTAATATAATTAAGTATAAAAGTGAAAATATTTGTGCTTTTGATAGTCCTAATGACAATACAGTGTTAAAGAGGCCTTGGCAAGTTACGAGTCACTTCAGCATTGAAAAGTTTCGACCGTCTTGTCGAATCTAACAGCCTCTGAAGAGATAAATGGAATGATTTTTTACTGAGGTAACTTCTTCATCTCTATTTATTAGGTCAGTTAGATTAATGAGACTATACATACCGCTGTTTGCGGTTTATTCTATTTGCTAACTAGATCACTCACTTTATATGTTACACTTAAAGGGCTTCTCTACAATTATACAAACTTATCAAAACCCGATTTGAAATGGTTTACTGTGCTTAATACTTGGCAGAGGGCGAGAAAGGGTGAACTTGAAATTCGTTGGTTGACGGAGGCCACACAAGCGCTGTTAGAACTCGGAAGGGTATGTTCAGTGATTCACTGGCTTCGATAACAATTGGCAAAATGTTTATTTTTTGGGCGTTAAAATTTGAAATGAAATAGTGAAAACTGTTATAGTAACGTTCGAGGCAACGTTATGTTTGTATCAAATTTAATCTCTTGGAAATGTCGGTTTTACTGGGGTGCGATATATGGCCATATATAAATCAATATTACGATTTTAACTTGTGTCTAGATAGTTCTCGCCCGATGAAAATAATTTCCCGATTTACCACAGAAGAAGTGTTTACAGCGAATACAATGATCAAAAGTGAAAGATATTGAGACAAACTGGCAGCCACAAATTGACTGCGTATTCCACAAACGACGCCGCTAACGTTCAAAGCAAGTGGCCCAGCTTTTTGCAAAAGCATCTCAAGCTAGTCTCAATATCTGTTGGCGTAAAAACCACAGATCAGACAGCGAGGTCGCTTGACGAACTGAAATTAAATTTTAAATTTTTGAAACCAATCAAGTCAATCAGGCTATTGGATTTAGTTCTCTTGCGTTTTGGGTGTACACGCTTGATAAAGAAAGCGATTCAGTCGTTGTTGTATTTCGGTATAATACTTACAGCTTATGTTTAAAACCCCCACTGGCTATTATATTTAAAGACTTAAACAAATTAATACTTTGAATTTAACTCTATGTCAAAACTGAGACGCTAGTACAAGCCGTTATATACTCGTCCCCAGCACGACTCGTCCCTCGAGCTCTCATACCTTTTTCTTGTGTCGACGTTCCACTCGCTCAAAAGCACAATCGGCTGTGGGGACGAGAATCATTCCTTCTATCATGCGAGCTGCGACCAGTCAATGCAGTCGGTGCTCTTTCCGTACACTTCCTGGCTTGAAAATAATCTCGTAACAGAACGAGCCAGGTAACACAGGCTGGTTGATACAAGTCGCCTTAATGGTCGTGTTTGGTAGAAAAAAAAGGGACAGGTGACTAAAATTCCGGCTTTATGCGTCTCATACTTTGACTGTATTCTGTTCATGTATAACACCTTTGTGAACAATACTAGCTTTATTATCATAAGACCTTTTGCTCATGCTTCTGGTCGAGCCACAAAAATATCAACTCTGAATAATGAAAGAGCATGGCACGACTAACTCTCTCTAAAATGTTTTTAAAGTCTGACGTGTAAATGCTAGTGTGACGCTTGTTTTAAAAACTCAAACAGTTTACAAATGTTTAAGCTTAATGAAACCCCTAAGGTGTGGGAATGCAACTGAAAGTTTCTATACTTGTTTAAATCTCATAAATAACAATAGAGCAGATTTATCTCCTGCTCCGCCGTTTTTTGAAGCATTGAATTGTTTTTCCGTAAGCCCACACCTCACTCCAGCGAGTGTGTTTGTCATACTGAGATTTTGCAGTCTTTTTTAGGCAATTGCCTTTCACTTTTAAACCCGAAGGGCTACGAATTGATTTCACCAACCAGTAGAGTTGTGTTTTATCATTGAGTCAATGATGGCTACGTAAAATGCTGTAATAAACAATGACGTCATCAGCGATTACTCCAAGAGAACTGGGTTTTAGAATAACAAAACGAAAACCCTTCTACTTGAGAGCCAGCTGTATGATTACATTTTTCGCCCGTGAAGTATGGTAAGCTAAACAACGCGGGTAAACCTGCATTGCAAGCAGAGAGCAGGCAAACAACTGTCGTCAACTTGTATCGCTTAAAAAGGTCATGCATCCAGTGATCGAACGTAACACACTTTGATTTTAGAATTCCAGTCATTGGGCATTCAATTATTTGCTTAAACCTAACCAAAGTTCTTATTTTATCTTTCTACAGGATGTTCACATCTAAGGTGTTTCTCTTGCGAAATCACTCGCGACAAAAAGCTCTCGCTGTCTTATACTGGATCCCGCAAACACGGTCTCTTGCTTCAAAGCCTGAACTTGTTGAAAAAAATTCTTATTTTAAGCCTGTCCCTCACGAAGACCTAGCTCTTCAATTTAAACATCGCCTTGCTGGAAGGAAATATTTGCCAGGTTCCCAAGGAAAAGGCTTCCCAGAATTTCTTGCGTCAGCTCGAAAAGGCTTCCCATACGCCTTGCGGGCTGATCCCGTCAGTCACGTGAGCGTAGAGAAATGGGGTCAACTTTGCCGTGAACAGCTGGACAGAGCTATTCCAGAATACAATGCGGTCCTTTTTCGCAATCTGCCCTTGTTTGAAGCGGGGGATTTCGCAAAGTTCGCATCGAGTCTTGGCTATAAACCAACGAGTTATGAAGGCGGAACAGGAAACAGATATCTGGCAGAAGGAGAAACCGAAGTGTATTTATCCACCAGTGACCCTTCGGATTTCAATATCGAGCTACATAATGAGATGGCATGTTCACCTGTTTATCCCAAGAAGGTACCTTTATAAGATTTAATTGAAATAATTTGTACGTACACTGGGGAAATGTGGAAATGGAATCCTTTGGTACCAATTTCTCTAACTTTATTAATAGACATGTAGGTACTTTTGTTATAACTTATGGAACACGCAGATAAAAAAAATGCCCAACTTAGTTGAAATGTTCATCTTGTTTAAATATATTCATTTTCGCCTAACGTGCGCGCGAAAGTTAGATACATATTTTTCTTCAAGCCGCCTACTTTAACACGTGAACATCTGTACCTCTTCTGTTTTACAGATTGTATTCTATTGCCTGACTGAGCCAAATGAAGAATGGGGTGGAGTAACTCCGCTGGTCAGAAATCGTGACGTTTTCGCTCAACTTGATTCCGAGGTTTTGAAGAAACTTGAGGAAAGAGAGATCCGCTACACACGATATTTACCTGACGAAAAACACAAACCTTATGCATCATGGCAGCAGTCGTTCATGACGAAGGACCGAAAGGTATAATACAGTATGGCTACAGTTATAACATGCCATCACACCTTGTTGTTTGGCCAAAAGAATTAGAATAGACAAAAACAGGAGCCCTGACAAAAATCAAGGCTTGGAGGGGTCCAGTACAGTGGAACCTCGATTTAACGAAGTCGCTGGGGACCGGCCAAATTTGTTCGTTAAATGGAGGGTTCGTTATATCGAAAACCTCGATATAACGAATTTGAGGGAAAACGACCAAAATGTTCGTTATATCGAGGTCATAGTTAATAATTGATTTGTAGCACAGGTGACTTCTGCAGACCTCTCAACCTCAAAACACCGAAAATCTGGAGACTGATGCAAAAAAATCTGGAGATTTCAGTAAAAATCGGGAGATTGATCGACCGACAGACAAAACCAAGTAAACATTGGTTCATCCTCGGAGACCCAGGGGCAGTTAGTGGGGGCGGGAAAAAGTCTGAAACGGGCGAGAAAAAATCCTCCCCGAGCCGCGAGTTTAGACTTAAAATTTTGCCCGCCCCCACTAACTGCCCCTGGGTCTTCGAGGATGACACAGGTTCTAATTAAGAGAAAGTGTTTTTTCCTGCTTATAATTTCATTAGGTTCATCGGCAACTTCCACCATTTTGAAAACGTGATTAAAATGTGAGAGACTGGTAATGATGACCTAATTTGGAACAAGTGCTATATATGATCGGTCATAGACGACAGTCCACAGCTGGGTAACGGTTTGTTAAGTTTAACTATGGATTCGCACAGACTTGCGCAAGAAACTCACCTACGCAAGCCAAAAATGAAATTATACAACAAAAAATTTGTTCTGTCAGCTTGCGCCTCTATTTATCATGAGATTTGTCTGTCTTGTCGTGAGACCGTGAGATTGAACTGAAAACCGTGAGTCT
>JAHPZR010038440.1:0-5000 GCA_019787425.1 Platygyra sinensis | reverse complement strand
TCACCATTTGAAAATCAATTTCCGGTTGTGATTGGAGAGTGCACATGGAAATAAAAATGAACAAATGGTATAAAATGAATCAAAATATGTTTTATCTACCAGGACAAAAATGTACCTCAAAACGTAATAGGAGAAATTATTGGTCTGGTTGTTTTGAAACTGAATTTTTTCGGCATTGTTGGTGATTTGATATGCAGCCCAGTCCAGAAAAAGCCGCAAAAAAAACAAACAAAAAAAAACATCACTACTGAATTAATTTTACAACAGCCGCGTTCTCGGGTAAACGAAGATTGCGGGACCTGTATGGATCAGATTCAAAAACAACGCAGCGAAGCAGAGAAGACTGGATATTCGCTTGTTTTGACAAACATAGCCTACGTGGAGCCGCGTACCCTCCCCCCGAGGAAAAACGGGAGGGAACGCTCCCTCCCTCCCGTTTTTCCTCGGGGCGGGGAAGGTACGGCTACACGTAGGCTATGACAAACAAGGGAATTGCCAAACAGTGCTCCCAACTGATAATGGGGTAAATTCGCCATGTTTTGGCCCATTTTATCTTGCTAGCTTTAGCCATACCTGATCGAGTACGACACGGAAAGACTGAATATATTTTCCCAAATAAATAATCACTGATATTTTTAATCTCATTTCTGTTTCAATCTATTGGCTCCACCTTTGCAACATGGATCGGACATTTTTTTCTTCATATCATCTAGATTGATCCTGGCTACAAGATTCGGCTCATTCTCGTTGGTTTCTTTCTCTGGTTTTGCCTTTATTTGGGTTTTGAACCGAGGAGAACGCACTTTCACTTGTTTCACTTTCTTCGCCCGTGAAGTACGCTAAACAACGCGGGTAAACCTGCATTACAAGCAGAGAGTAGGCACACAACTATCGTCAACTTGTATACCAGTGATCGAGCGTACAGCACAGTTTGATTTTAGGATTCCAGTCAATTGGCATTCAATTTTTTGCTTAAACCTAACCAAAGTTCTTATATTATCTTTCTACAGGATGTTGACATCTAAAGTTTTTCTCAGGCGAAATCACTCGTCCCAAAAAGCTTTTCCTGTCTTATCCTGGATCACGCAAACGCGGTCTCTTGCTTCAAAGCCTGAATTTGCCGAAAAGAATTTCTATTTCACGCCTGTTCCTCATGAAGACCTAGCACTTCAATTTCAACATCGCCTTGCTGGAAGGAAATATTTGCCAGGTTCCCAAGGAAAAGGCTTCCCAGAATTTCTTGCGCCCGCTCGAAAAGGCTTCCCATACGCCTTGCGGGCTGATTCCGACAGTCACGTGAGTGTAGAGAAATGGGGTCAACTTTGCCGTGAACAGCTGGACAGAGCTATCCCAGAATACAATGCGGTCCTTTTTCGCAATCTGCCCTTGTTTGAAGCGGGGGATTTCACAAAGTTCGCATCGAGTCTTGGCTACAAACCAACGAGTTATGAAGGCGGAACAGGAAACAGATATCTGGCGGAAGGGGAAACCGAAGTGTATTTATCCACCAGTGACCCTCCGGATTTCAATATCGAGCTACATAATGAGATGGCATGTTCACCTGTTTATCCCAAGAAGGTAACTGTTATAAGATTTAATTGAAATACCTTGTATTGGGGAAATGAAGACGTCGCAACGTTTGGTACCAATTTTTCTAACTTTACTCATAGACATTTAGGTACTTTTGTTGTAACTTATGGAACACGCAGTTAAAAAAATGCTCAACTTATTTGAAATATTCATCTTGTTTGAATATTTCACCTAACATGCGCGTGAAAGTTAGATAGATATTTTCTTTAAGCCGGCTACTTTAACACGTGAACATCTGTGCCTTTTTCTCTCTTACAGATTGTATTCTATTGCCTGACTGAGCCAAATGAAGAATGGGGTGGAGTAACTCCGCTGGTCAGAAATTGTGATGTCTTCGCCGAACTTGATCCCCAGGTTTTGAAGAAACTTGAGGAAAGAGAGATCCGTTACACACGATATTTACCCGACGAAAACCACAAACCTTATGCATCATGGCAGCAGTCCTTCATGACGAAAGACCCAAAGGTATAATTCAATATGGCTACAGTTATAATCTGCTATCACACCTTCTTGCTTGGCCAAAAGAACTAGAATAGACAAAACCAAGAGCACTGATAAAAATCACGGCGTAGAGGGGTCTAGTATAACCTCAACCGCAGTGTGGAAGAGCTTGGGTGTGGGTTCTCAATCTGTATTGTGAATGGCCGATGGACGCGCCCTGAGGCCAATTGAGTTGTCGTTTACTGTTCTTACGAATGTCAATGGCGTAGCTTAAGAGAGGTTTTTGCTTGGGTGGGGAGAGTCGATAGAAGTAAGGAAACAAGGAAAGAATTGGTTTTCCCTGTTAGGTCCAAGGCGTCGAGCTCTATCGCCCACCTTTCAAATTCCTATTCGAAGCAAAAAGTCCCTCGGTATTCAGTATGGCAACCCCTTTGGCGTATTTCGGATGGAGGGTTCGTGATGGGAGGCTCATATCCCATTGCTTTGTTTACGTCTATTTCTAGAAAGTAGCATCAGGGAGCTATGCTACGATAAACTGAGTCAATGTTTTTTTTTATCATCTTGTAGAAAGTGGAGGAGTTTTTACAACGAGAAAAGTTTAATTATGAATGGGAGATGGACACCGGAAATCTTTACTACTGGTACACACTTCCGCCATTAGCTACTCATCCAATCACAGGCCGCAAAATTTGGTTCACGCAACCAAACGTGCATCACAACACATATTACAAGGAATCACCCATGTTTGATGGCGTCACGTTTCCCGATCACATGTACCCAACTCATACAACTTACGGAGACGGAAGTGAAATCGAACCGGAAGTAATTGAGCACATCCGGGCAACAGGATGGAGAAATGCGGTTGGATTTCCTTGGCGCAAAAGAGATGTGTTAGTGTTGGACAACTTAGCTGTCCAGCATGGCCGACTGAGTTTTAAAGGAGACAGGGAGATATTGGCGTACTTGACAGCTGAATAATTTTAGTGTTGAGCTGCTTTCTTTTCTCTCCGCAGTCGCCTCCCATCAATTTGCCATTTTCTTATCTCTTCTTAGAATAGCTGTGGTAAAAAGTAAATTTGGTTTCACAAGTAAAAAGTAAATTTGGTTTCACAAGTCTATGCTGCTGAGAAACCGTTAAACGAAGAAACCGTAGTTTATTCTGGAGATAGGCAAGAGATCATACAAGGATCGTTCTTGGTCATTGAGGGCAAAGCTTCCATGATCCAGTGAAGCTCACTACTGCTTTGCCTGAAGTTTCCAGGTCTCTTTGTACGACGCGTTCTCCTTTGGTTTTGTAAATTAGGTTGTAAAGTTTGTTGATATCAAGTCTCGCTTTTTGGCAAGGGTCGCGGTTCCGTCATTGTTAGAGATGTCCTTTTGTTTTATATAGAACTTTCTGTTCAGAAATGGTATCATTTGTCAAAATGTGGTATTTTAAAACCTTTCATTACATTAGAAAACACTTGTATTGTAACTAGGTCACCATTAAATCTCAGTATTACATAATAAATTACGAACACAGGTTTTCATTTTACGTGTTTTGTGGTGACTTTCGAATACTCTTGAGCAGTCCGGGTTCGAGCCCTGGCCAGGGACATTGTGTTGTGTTCTTGGGCAAGACACTTAACTCTCACAGTGCCGCCTCCACCCTAGCCTGTGTTACAAGCCGCCTCTCCCCGGCCGAAGAGGCGGCTGGTAACACAGGCTACTCTCCCACCCAGGTTTATAAAGTTAAGATACCCCCGGCGAATATTTAATGTTTTTTTTTTTCCTTTCCGTGCTTCTCCTTTTCTTTTCTTTTCGCGGCAGGGATTGACTTTTCACTGGGCTTGCTAACAGTTAAAAAACTTCACTTATAATTAACAATAACAATAACAATAATTTTATTTGCATTTCCTTGTGAAGGTAAAGGTTACAAGAGATTCTATATATATTTTCCTTTTTTTTATGTTAAGATGTTAAGTAATTTTGAAAGATTATATATAGTCATCGAGGGCTGGCCAATTGTTAACCCGGTGGAGCAAGTTTAGGTGTAAGTGGCTAGTAAATTTTTCCTCGTGAGTTTGTTCACTCACCTGTTTGAGCATTTTTTGTGCATATCTCGCGGCGTCCCATTAAGCACGCGAGCACTCTAAATCAATCATTGGAAAGATCTTGTTGCCTCCTGAAGAAAGGTTTGAGTATTAGATGATGCCCGATTTTGTGACCAAAATGGGCATCATCTATACTCAACTTCTTCAGGAGGAAAGAAGATCTTTCCAATGATGATTTAGAAGTGATTCGGCTTTTAAGGGATGCCCGAGATATGCAGCAAAAATGCTCAACCCAAATAGATGAGTGGAAAAACTGCAGAAGGGAAAAAATGTTACTTGCCACTACAACACCGGTAATCTGCTCCACGGTAAAAATAGGCCGCCTCGATGACTATATATAATCTCAAAATTAACTTAACATCTTAACATAAAAAAAGAAAATATATGTATCGATCTCTGTAACCTTACTTCAAAAGGAAAATGCAAATAAAATTCATGTTAGTTGTTATTGTTATTATAGAAGTTTTTTAACCTGTTAGCAAGCCCATGTTCAAAAAGTCAATGCCCTGCCGCGAAAAGAAAAGAAAAGGAGAAAAAGGAAACGACACGAAAAAAGAAAAAACATCGAAAATTCGAAAGGCCTAAGGACCGTAGGCCAACCTTCTCGTCCAACAACTATCTCAAAATTTTTGATTTCTGCGCATGGCACGGGCCCAACGTTGTTAAAAACGCATTTTAGTGAAAGAAGGGCTAAGCTGTCATGCTACAAAGCATTTTAGAGCAGATTAAATGCTATTTGCCGAGATCCAGCCTTCAAAAACCCCAAAATGTCCAACAAAATGCATTCTTTGGCAAAAAAGTTTCCAGGAGTCAATTGTGTTAAATTATGAAATCTTAGGAGTTTTAATTTTTTTTTACATCTAAGTGAATTCTTTT
>JAHPZR010038439.1:5000-15509 GCA_019787425.1 Platygyra sinensis | reverse complement strand
TTTTAGGTATGAGAAAGTTAATGGGGTGGTCATTTTGTGACATCTTCCAAATATATATTTACAGCAGAGCTGAGTTCATCTTTCTTTCAGGCTGCTAAGGTTGGTATTACTAAGGACGTCTAAATAACTGAGGCATGGAGGGATAATATGTAGAGCCCTTTTTTGAATTGATTCCAGTTTATTCAAAAGAAATTCAGGAATATCTTGCCAGACTTGCATGCCGTATTCTAATATAGATCTTATTCTATCTATATTTACATATGCTGTGGAAGTACGGGGCCGTGCGTATTATCATAGGTACTTAAGTCGTATTGACAGGCTGTTCAAAAGAGCTTTTAAGCTTGGCTACTGTAAAGAACGTTTTTTCATTGAAAATATTATTGCCCTGAAAGATAAGAAGTTATGGGACAAGATTACTGACAGTAATTTAATAACAGCTTTAGATGACCTTCTGCCACCGAAGCGAACTATGGTTACGTTACGTGAGAGGCGTCACAACTATATTATCCCACTTGTAAGAACTGAGCGATTTAAGAGAACTTTTATAAATAGATGCTTGTTTTTGTAGTTAGTTGTTAGCTAGATGGTAAATTAGTTGTCTGTATAACTCAATTATTCCATTGTAAATAAACATGTCTGTTGTTTAGAGTGTTTCCAATAAAGACCTTTATTATTATTATTATTATTATTATTATTATTATTATTATTATTATTATTATTATTATTATTATTATTATTATTATTATTATTATTGCTGTTGTCAGGTAAACTTTGAGAATTCCGTCTCTATTAACACCAACTTTTTTGAGTATCCTTAGGGAATACAGGCACTTCAAAGCTCTCTTCGATATGTTATCAATATGCTCGCTCCACTTTAAATCATTACTGATAATAATACCAAGTAATTTATAAGTTGTTACTCGTTCAACTGTGTTGTTACCTATGACAATTAAGGAAAAATTTATGACTTACAAAGAAAATTGTGATACAAAATATATACAGAAAAAAGAAAAAGGGGAGAAAACACTGAGAATCATAAGAACACCCTGAAAGACCTGGATTAATATTAGGATGTTAAAACATGCTTTACGTACCACTTGCTGTATTAATAGTTGTAAAGCTAAACTATAATAATTACATGTAAAATGTCAAAGTGAATGACTGATCAAATAACATCATTCCATAACAACAAACACTTTGTTTGTAGAAGGCAGCAGTACCTTCTTTTTCAGTTTCCTTTTCTCTTTTTTGCTAAGCTGCTGTGCATCCACTGTATCCTCTGTTTCAGGAAAAACATCAAACAAGATTTGTAAGAAAGACTTTCAATGTTATATGATGTATCACTTTTTAATGATGCACTAGCAATGCAGTTTAAGGAATTTTTCCTATACAAGTCAATAAACTTCCCCCTCTCTGAATAAATCTATTTGCAATAATATACAATACCATTGAGCCACCTCCCTGGTGCTTTGCCTTGTTATTGCAGGGAAGCTTGCATGCCCTTGCGACCCCTAGAGCTGTGCCAGCAGGAGCCATGTGCTCCTAGCAGGTTCAGCCATGCCAGATTGGTCTGCAAGAGACTGGGGCCAGACAAAACAGCATCCTGGTCCTCCAGATTGGGGGTTGGGTGTGAGGCCAGCTTTCTCACCCCAGGAAATAAGTCTAATTATAGCAAATACCAACGAGAAAGCTACAAGAGATTCCTTATTTGGGAGAGGAAAGATCTTCAGTTCGAAGAAGGATGAAGTCAAGTGGTAAAAGCTTGAGGTACCTGGATGTCACAGGACAGAACTGCCTTTCTCTTTCCAGAGACACAGCAAGCACTTATGTCCAGGATTGAACACAAGTATTGTTGAAATAGTACTTCATACATGTATTTGGCAGGGTTATTTGACATGTTCATATTACTTCCTAACTGACTGAATTGTGTGTGTTTTGGTAACCTTTTACCAATGACGACACTTTGTGATGCTTATTATAAGGAATTTGAATCTTATTAGTGTTCAATCCTGAACATATCTGACAGCAAGGGGAAAAGGAGAAGACACTGGCAGAGAAACACCTGATGCCGAGACCCTGAACACCTAATCACAGGTTAACCCAAAAGGATGGGCATCACCTAGAACCAAGCACAGGCACAGGATTGTGGCCTACGGAGATCTCTCACTGATGGCCTATACCCCTGGAGGGGTGAGAGGCTTAAAGTGCACCTAAACCCAAAATATTTTTTCACTTAAATAAACCATGGCACCTGTTTGAAATGCACTTCGCCTTTTTGAACTTAATCTTGACATTCTCATAGGCTGTAAAAGTTACAAAATCTAGCCATCATCTGTTCAATGACTGAGCCAGTAAGGGGGATGGGTCTAGTCCTGGTTTTACATCACAAACTTCTTTGCATGCATGTTTACAAAGGCTTACTGCGATGCAAATTGGTTTGTGATGTAAAACCAGGACTAGACCTATGCCCATTATTGGCTCGGTCGTGGAACAGATGATGGCTAGATATCATAACTTTTATAGCATCTAAGAAAGTCAAGATTAAGTTTAAAATGGCTAAGTGCATTTTGAACAGGTGCAAAGATTTATTTAAGCAAAAAAAATATTTTGGGTTTACAGTGTAGGTGCACTTCAAGTAAAATAAGCAAAAATAGCAATGAGCCAATCAGAATGGATGAAAAACACAAGTGGATCATGTTTTTCATCCATTCATTGACGGACCCTTGATGTTATGGGTGAACTGGCCTGTAGTTAATTCAATTCACAAGTTAGCTATGGGTGTGAAGATCAAGACTACAATGAATTAAAACTTAGTGACAGCCCTGGGTAACAACTTACCAACAAAAGACCAACAGGTCACCGTCTACAAGTCAGCAAACTTGGCAAACTGTTTGGCCATCTGTCAGTCCACTGTTGGTATGCTGTCAATTGTCTCTCAGTCGACAGACAGTTTACAGTTAACAACACTGGTTTTTGGGCAACTAATACTTCACTTGGATCATGTGTATTTTGTGCACCCCTCGACCAATATATCGGTCGACATATCGACCAACACTCGATCGATGTATTGGTCAACATATCGCAAGATACTCAACCGACATGTCGGTATACATATGGACCAACTCTCGGCCGATATAACGACCGAGATATGTGGGTCGACATATCAACCGAGATATCGGCTGAGTCAAGGTCGACACATATATCGACTGACTATCGGCAGATACCTCAGTTGATATAGCAGCCGACGCTCAGCAGATACGCTAACAATTGATTGTCGGTGGAATATCGGTCAACTGTCGGTGGTATATCAGTTGAAAGCTTAGACTGTCAGTGTCAGATGTATAAGTTCTACATTGTATGCATTTCCCCATGACCCTTTTTTGGCCAACCTCAAAAATTTCTGAAGGCTTCACGTTCCGATCATGTGCCGCAAATTCAGCCTTTATCAAGCAACACACTTAAGTTAAATTATGTCTGCAAGCTACAGTCACCAATACGCAAGTAGCAGTGAAGTATCGGCAGAATGTCAGTAGCCTATCGATCGACATGTCGGCCGAGGATCAGACAACCACTCTCGGTCGATTGTCGGCTGACATATCGACCAACTATCGGCAGATACCTTGGTCAATATAGCGGCTGACCCTTGGCCGACATGCTAACCATTGATTGTCAGCAGAATATCGGTCTATTGACGGTGGTATATCGGTCAAAAGCTTAGATTGTCAGTGTCGGATGTATAAGTTATACGCATTTCCCCATGATCCTTTTCATGATCCTTTTGTCAGTAGCCTATTGATCGACATGTCGGCCGAGTATCAGACAACCACTCTCGGTCGACATATCGACCAACCTATCAGGCAATTGTCGGCCGACATATTGACCTACTATCGGCACATACCTTGGTCGATCTATCGGCCAATGCTCGACCGATATGTTGGCCGATATGTCGACCAACACATCTCGGTCAACATATCGGCCGAGTGTCGACCGATTGTTCCGCCAACATATCGGTCGAGTGTCCGTCGATATGTCGGTCGATATATTGGTCGTGGGGTGCACAAAATGCACATGATCCCTCGCTTTTACCCAAGGTCAATATTTCAATTGAAAATCATGTTTCTCTAACACATGTTAATAGTGCTGTTAAGTCGCGGATTGCACCACAAAGCAGAAAAGCCGGTAATTTCTTTAGTCACGTGTACTGTATGACCATGGTAAATACAAAGATAACTATTTTACCTGTTTGCTCTGTTACAGGGCCTTCTTCGGGGGGGTTATAATTCATAGTAACAGCCTCTTCTTCTTCTTCTTCTTCTTCACCATCATCATTTACTGTACCAGTATCGTCATCATTCATGTTGCCATTTTCTTTTTCAGCCGCCGAGGCAGTGTGTGAATCATCTGAGTCTAAGTTTAACTTTGATAGCTTGCTTTCTTCTTCTCCCTGTTCAGCCGCCTCTACTGCAGCCGCAAGATCAAGTTTTTTCTTACTCTGTGCGTTTTTTTGCCCTTTCTTTTTCACCATGTCGATATCCTATATATTATCCTAATTTAGTCTTTTGAAAACGTTGTTCCTCAATATTTGGCGATCTGCTCGGCGATCCTCGGCGATCTGTAACGTGCTGCGAAGGCTTAAAGGGGCCTCCGCTGACCTTTCCGGCCCAGCTTTCCACGGCCAACGTATTGATGACTGTACAGTCGTCTGTACAAAAGAAACAACATGGCGTCCGGAGGGTCGAAGAAAAAGAGTGGAAAAGCTGGACTTTTGGAGAAGGTTTTAACTCCAAATATATCTTAATCCTGGGTTTGTTGCTTGTTTTATTTTTAAAGACTATCATGTTACTTTTTTGTTGTTTTTTCTTCTCAATGAACTTAGTGGGCCATTGATTCTGATCAGCCAGTCAAGATAGACAAATGGGACTGCAATGCGGTAAAAAATGCGCTTGATGATGCAGCGAAGAAGGTGAGTGTTTAGTCCCTGTGCAAAATTGTATTCAGTAGTCATTGCTGAGTTTGTTTTGGAATGTTCTGGCTGGCTATTAGGGAGAGTCGTCTTTAGCTTATCCAGTCACAACACCTTAATTTTGTGATGCCTAGCTAGTTGAATTTTCGAAGTTTGCTATATACCAGGCGTAGTAAATCGATAGAAATCGATATCGGAAATCAATCGATACCATCGATAACAATCGAACTCACAGGAAAATTTATTATCGATTGTCATCGATTGAGATAATGGATAATAATCGATAACAATCACTAATCCCAAGGAGTCCCTGGAGTAGTATTCGTTTCAAAGATGTCGTTACTATTATTATGACAACGTAGCCTGTTCCAGGCTCTCAGTCAGTGAGGACGATCGAAAAAGGGAGCAGGTGACAAGCGGGATCAGCGGCGAGCGGGATCCGGGACAGAAAAGGAGAGACCAGACCCCACTTGTTGCCCGCCCGCTTTTTTAATCCTCCACTGACAGAGAGCCTGGAACAGGCTAATGACAAAGAAAAACACAGAAAATTACTTCTTCTTTTACATGTGTTCATCCTAATCAATAATTAAGAAGCAAAAGTGATTACTTCTGGATTACTGGATTATTTTTTATTTCTTGCTTACTCTATGATTATTACTACGCTTCTTTTTATGCAATTACTTGAAATAATAAAAAACACTGATTTTGTTGTTTATTTTGCTTCATATTTATGTCATTGCTATAGCGAGAAGAGGGTTGCAACAGGCTACTTTGCTGGCAACTTCCTCTTCTTGGAACCGTGCGGAAGCTTAACATCGATAAAAATACCAAATTGTTTCTGTTCTTGCTCTTGTTCTTTTAGTATCAGCTTGTTGATATTTGCATTGCTCATCCACGATTGAATGACTCAATAAAACCATAGAAAATACATTGTGTCAATCTTTAACTTGCAGAAATTGACAAAAATAGTTTCTGATAAAAATCAATGATAATCGATAACAATCGATAGACCGATCCTTATCGATTTCCATCGGAAATCGATATCAATCCAACTCACAACTTTTTTCTTTATCGATTCCTATCGAGTGGTATCAGAAATCGATATCAATAAAAGATTGATATAGATTGTTATTAATTCTTATCAATTATCAGTTTATCGATTGACTACACCTGGCCAGTATATACTCCTCAATACTGCTGCCTTTTGTTTTTCCTAAGATCTTAATTTCTGAAATATTCCTGTCCTGCTGTTGTTCAAATTTAATAGATGTTGGTATATTGTATTTCATTCCCTGGATTGAAAAAATATCAGATTTTCTGTGTGTCACAGGGTTCAGAACCCACTAGCAATGTCCCCCAGCATATAAGTGGCAAGTGCGATATTCCATGGTATGCTGCAAAAAAGTGTTGCATAACCATTTTATACTATACCATAGAAAATAGTGTGGCTATCACAAATAAGATGCAGCACATGATGGGAAGGCTGAGTGTTTTACTGTTGTGTCTACTATAATATCACCTATCCTTAACATGCCAACTGACACATAAGGCATCAATAAGACTACACCGTATCTGCCATGTGACTTGATGACTTGAAGTTCTGTTTAGTATGATGTGGCTTTCCTTTATTTTGACTGGCTGTATTTTGTATGGCAAGGTATAAAGCACAATAGATAGCAGGGATTTTTGGTCTTGTTAGTGTATTGTTTTGATTGTCATTTGTGTTACAGGTACTGAGTGAGGGCTTTGGCTATGTGGAAGACTTTAAAGTTACTGATATTCGCTTGGCTATCTGTACTTTATCTTGCTGCTTTGCCCTTGCTGCCTTGATATATGATTACCTTTACCCTTTTCCAGTTTCACGCCCTGTCCTCATTACAAGTGTACTGTCGTATCCACTCAAAATTATATCATTGATTTAAAAACAATGATTTATTATCACAAGTAAGTACTGTCTGATGTGAACATGAAAGTGTCAGGAGCCTGATAACTAATTATCAGACTGGACATACAATAAATTCAGTGTCTATGCTAAGGGTTATTGAAAGGGGAGTCCTGTTGTTGGTAAAGTACTGTTGTGAGTATCACCCCAACAGTAACAGTACAAACTACAGCAAAGTCGTTCCTCGTGTTCATAAAATATTATTTTCTCTTAGGCATGTCAGCAAGAAGTCCTTGTCTTCACATACCTGTCTTCTAATCTAAAACCTAAAAGGGGTAGTGTGACTAGCAGTTGGTACAACTGGTAAATTTACTTACAGATGTGTTCTAACAGTAGGCTTTGCCTTATCACAGTAAGAATAATCTTTCCAGAAGTCCCTATTTTCTCTTTGAAGGCCTGTGTTCTTTTCTTCCTGTTGGTTAATGTCTTTGAATTTTTGTATGATTCTGTGTGGTAGATCTAAACTTAGCCATTTAATTGACAAATTTATCTTATCAGCACTGTTATTAAAGAATGATTTTCTTGACAATAGAAAAGATACTTTGCTTTAATGACTGTCTTGACAATCTTTACAACTTTTGTTGAGAAAAATTACATCATGTTTGCAGTGCAGAAGGATGAAGCAGGGGTGGTGAGTTTCTAGTCAGTCTCTTTGTTCAGTTTTTCAACACATGTATATCAAAGCAAATTACAATGAGGACATCAGTCCTGGCAAGTTCATTTTGACTTTCTTACTGTAGTAATGAAGGAATGCAAACTATATACAGGACTTATCAGAAAAGATCATGATTGTGTCAACTAAAGGAGCAGACTGTACAGTCATCTATTTTAGTGGAATTTGAGCAATCAGTGTAAAGGACATTTGTGTGAAAATCTTTCAAGGTTTTATTTTCTTGGACTTTGATCACCCTTAGATTATGAGTCTTGTAAATGTAGGTACAAAATGCCAAAAAAATGTCAGCCTGTCATATTTATTCTGAATGTGGCTTCATTTGTCTTTTAGTCTAAAAATACTGCAAAGAAATCCTTAAAATGCAATTTCTTTGCAAATATTGAACAAGTGGGGTTATTAAGCAAATTGATTCAACTGTTTACATTCCTAATGAAAACAAAATCAATATTAATGGGCACATTAAAATTTTATACTGGCTTGATATTTAACAATTATTCGCCGAAGGCAAGGTGATATTCTAGAATAATCCCCGAGACGAAGTCGAGCATATTATTCGACAATATCCACCAAGCCTGAGGCAAATAATTGTTTTAGTATAATTTCAGAGCTGAACAACAGAGAATAACGGACTAAACCATAAAAACAGGGACCCAATTGTTCGTTTGCATACACGTATGCATCTATGTAGTCTTAATAAGAAGCTTACATGTAAGCTTACATCGATTGTGAATCAGTTACTCATCGAGTTCGGCAGTAAAACAATCAAGCAAAACACTACGAAAAATAAATTCTTCCAGGACCTTTGTTTTATCGCTGTTGACTTCGTCCACATTTGTTATCACTGTCTCAAAATGAGTAGCTTTAGTTTGGAGAAAAACAGATTACAGTCATTCGATCCAACCTGCTGGCAATCAATGTAACCAATGCATTTACGATTCTTATCTCTCTCGAACACGAGTTCTTGAAAGGATGTTTGGTCCAAGGATGACAGCAGTCATTGGGAAAATTCTCTATCCTTTCAAATATCCTTGATTTAGAGTGATAACTTCCGAATAGATGAAAAATTCATTCACCAACTGCCTGCCATGTTTACTTGCCGAGATAGCAAATGTGGCGCGCTCAGTAGCCAGGCCTCGAAAATGTTATATAAACCACCTGGAGCGGTTTATATAGCGTCATGTAAAGAACGTCTCGACCAATCAGATTGCTGGAAACTCTTTGTTCAGCTCTGAAATTACACTAAATGTAAATATGTGCATAGTAAGAAGGAACAGAAAGTCTCAGCATCAATTCTCAAAATGTACCAAATTACAGGTATTGCTCCCTTACTTACAATCTTACTCTCATTAAGAGCTCTGACTTCTAAAACTAGTTTATTATAATATTTTTACAGGGTCCTGACAATTACTGGAGTTTGCATTCTACACTGAAGCGCTATGATCAGTACTACACCTTGACAATCATTTATAAAGATGGTGTTACTAAGAAAGAAAGAGAGCAGAGTATGAAAAAGTATGTTCTCAATCCTTGATTGAAAGCCTGTGAAATGTGGGACGTTTGAAAAGATCACTTAGATGTAAAAAAAAATTACCCTAAGATGTTCATAATTTAACCCATTGACTCCTGGAACTTTTTGCCAAAAATGCATTTTTTGGACATTTTGGTGGTTTTGAGGCTGGATCTCGGCCAAAATAGCTTTAATCTGCTCTAAAATGCATTTGTAGCATGACAGCTAGCCCTTCTTTCCACTAAAATTGCGTTTTACGAACTTTGGGCCCGTGCATGCGCAGAAATCAAAATTTTGAGATAGTTTTTGGACGAGAAGGTGGCCTACGTCTTTAGGCTTTTCGATTTTCAATGTTTTTTTTTTCCTTTCCTTTTTCTCCTTTTCTTTTCTTTTCGCGGCAGGGATTGACTTTTCACTGGGCTTGCTAACAGTTAAAAAACTTCTAAGAAAGAGTCATCGAGGCGGCCAATTTTTACCATGGAGCAGTTAGGTGTAGTGGCAGTAAATTTTTCTCTGAGTTTTTCACTCATCTTTTTGAGCATTTTTGTGCATATCTCGGGCTCCATTAAGCCGATCACTCTAATCATCATTGAAAAGATCTTTTCCTCCTGAAGAAGTTGAGTATAGATGATGCCCATTTTGGTCAAAAATGCCCTGCCAATCCTATGTCTGTCAACTCTCATGCATTATGCACGAGTCTCACGCCTGCAGATCTAAAATTGTGATCTCACACATTCAGACCAATTTCTCAGGCCTAACTGACACTAGCGAATGAAATTGCTTAAAAACGTTCAAGAAGTTGTCAGAACATCTTTGGAACAATGCTCAAGATTGGTTGGAAATCCTTTGGAAATCGTCTGCCCTGTTTTGAAGTCGTCAGAAAATCTCTCTACACCTTCTGTTATTTTCGGAAGTCATCGGGAAATATTCGGAAATCATCGGAATCTTTGGCAATCTTCTGAAGTCTTCCAAAAACTTCGGCAATCTTCGGAAGCTGTCAGTAAATCTTTGGAAATTCAGGTTCTGTGAAGGAAAAAATTCTCACGCGTTTCACTGAAAAAAAGTTGGCAAGTATACAATCCACTGATACCCATTCATACTACTGTAGGGAGAGAGGCACTCTGAGAGTAAATTGACTTTGCAACAATGCAAAGCAATCTCCTCTGCCTGGGCTGCTTGAACCAGAGTTTAGCTCACTAAACAAAAGCCAACAGCCCCTTCCATGCTTTCAAAGTACAAGACTGACTGTTCAGTAAATCTCTTGGATGAATTAAAGGTGGAAATAATACCTACTCAGTATGCATGTATTGGACAGACCTTACTTTGATATTTTTGATTCACTATTGTCATTGTGTTGTGTTTCAGGTCTGTGGCTTCATGGTTTGATGAAGATGGCACACTGTTGTTTGACATCCTTGAAAAAG
>JAHPZR010038438.1:15000-30482 GCA_019787425.1 Platygyra sinensis | reverse complement strand
ATAATTTGAAAATGCCCTTATGACTTACTCGAGATTAAACACACGGACCATAACGTACTTTTTTTTTCCTTTTTAGTAATTAATATTGGAAGTCTGGAAGGTAAGTTTATTTATTTATTTATCTTATTTATTTATTTATTAAAAATGGTCATTTCCTGTTCCACGGGTGTTACGCGATTCCCATACTATATATCCCCTGTGACTTTGTAGAATTAGTTTGACTTACAATACGACTGATTGGCGTAAAATTGACAAATCGAAACCAACCAATGACTGATGACAACTTTACACGATTCCTTACACCCAATACCATCATTGCTAAAAACTGGCTAATCACTTTCACTTTATAAAATCATCGACTGACAAACACTATTCACTTGATTCTGCTCAAGTTGTCGAGACGTCGGTCACCAACAAAAGTTCTTTTTAGTAGAAAAGAAAATTTTCTGTACATAATTTTACACATTTTACTTTTATTTTTTCAGGTGAGTTGTAATATAGGGTTAACCTCCAAACTCTCCTTTTCAAAATTTTTAATAAAGGTGTATGTAATGTAATGTAACCATCACCCGGACTATGGACGATTGCACAATACGAACCAAAGAACATTTTTTAATCGAAACCTGCAGTGAAACATTTTTTCTTCTTAAGCTTTCTTTCTGCTGTATACATATCGTAAACAAGCAAACTTGTTGGATTAACCTTAAAGTGACTGTTATGAGTGAGTGCTGCTGCTACCTCCAGGGCTTTTAATTCTCAAAGAAAATAACCCCTGCACGCCTTTCGTGCTCATGTTTTTTTGCGTGTGTTTTTCTCTTCTTTACAGCACAAGAAGTTAACAGCGATGATGAAGGTCAGTTCCAGATAGTTAGCGATGAAAATAAGTGACAAAACTTTTTTTTATATAAAATAGATTTTGAAGGGATAACAACCACGAAAGACGGTGTCTGACCACATTTTCAAACACGGAGAAGAGAGCTAAAAATGCGACCCACCATTGCGTTGCACGACTGCAAAACTTTGCCGAAAACCGGTTGTAAGATGGCGTGCGACAGAAAAGTTAAATTCACTGGAGCCGACACAGCGCAGGCTACTCGAAGATGTAAATCTTATCTTCGAGTGAAAATACAATGTTGTTTTTGCCACTCGAACATAGGATTCATATCTTTGAGCCACCATGTAATATATTCAATAAACTAATATCTAATGGTTTTTAACGTCAAGTCAAAAGGGGCGATTATCTATAGGTTATGCTATCAGACATTTGACTATGATATGTGTGAAACACGAGGCAAACCTAATGGTATTCTTTTAATGAAAGGATCAACGCTTAGCAAACAAAGTCATCAGGGTCAATAGGGTCTTTGCAGCTACGGTCACGTTACTTTAATTATGTAAAAGGTATATTTTATGATTTACTCGAGATTAAAGACACGGACCGTAACGTTTTTTTTTTTCCTTTTTAATAGGTGATACTCGAAGTTTGGAAGGTAAGTTTTTTTTATTTTATTTATTTATTTATTTATTTATTTATTTATTTATTTATTTATTTAAAATGTTCATTTCTTATTCCACGGGTGCTACGCGGTTCCCATACTATATATCCCCTGTGACTTTGCAGAAATAGTTTGACTAACAGTAGGACTGATTTGACGTAAAATAGACAAATCGAAACCAACCAATGACTTACACCCAATACCATCATTGCTAAACTGGCTAATCTCTTTCACTTTTATAACATCATCGACTGACAAACACTATTCAGTTTCTGAAGACGACTTCTGCTCAAGTTGTCGAAAACGTCACTCATTAAAAGGAGTTCTTAGAGGTACCATCACCCGGACAATCGACGATTAAAAATACTAGCTAATGAACATTTAGTAAGCTAAACTAAACCTACGCTGAAACATTATTTTTTTTTCCGCTGCGTACATATCGTAACGTAATAAACTTGTTAGATTAACCTTGCAACATCTTTTAAGAGTGTGTGCATGCTACCTCCATTGTCAAAATTAAGTCTCGCCTTGCGCACCTATATTTTTTAAGTGTGTTTTTCTCTTTTTTTACTGCCGAAATAGCGTTTGTTAACACAGGACCAGCGGCATAACTGTTGTCATGGCAATGGCACGACAGTGTCATTTTGTTTCTTTTGTGATGTACATTGCTGGTGCCAAGTTTAAAGAACACTGCTTTAATTTTCTAGACATATTCTTGACTGAGCGTTGTACTCTTTTAGTGGAACCACCTATGATGTCATCACTCTCCTCATTTGCATAATACAAAAACGTAAATATATCTAAAACCAAAAAAAAGATATTTCGTATGGGATATTTATAACCACGACAAGCTTCTCTGTTATAGTGCCTATGAAGTAAAAATGATTGCTGCTTATTTGAAAGGCTTTTCAGACTAAAGAACAACGGCGTTTTCCTTTTTGGAATATCTTTTTTCGTGTTAGAGATATTAACGATTTTGTATTATACAAATGAGGAAAGTGATGACGTCATAAATAGTTCCACTTTAACAACCCATGCAAAATTGTTACCGATATCTCGGCGAGATCTCGCCATGATGTTTTTTAGACTCTAAATCTTGGCGAGATCGCGGCGAGATATCTTCCATCTCGCCGAGATTGCCGAAATATACCGAGATCTCGCCGAGATTGCAGAGATCTCGCCATGATGTTTGCGAGATTCTAAATCTCGGCAAGATCGTGGCGAGATCTCCTCCATCTCAACGAGATTACCGAGATCTCGCCGAGATTTGTAGAGATCTCGCCAACACACATATATGAGGGGGATTCTGTGGCAGGGGGGATATCCCGCCGGCTCCCTTTGCTCGCCGCCGAGTGATAACCCCCCCTGCCACAGAACGCCCCCTCATATATGTGTGTAATAGCAATCTTTTTTGACACAGAATTATTTTTCATTTGAAGAAATGTGGCGCAGGATAGAAACAATGGCTGCTGCGCACTTTTCGAGAGATGTTCTTGAAATGTTTTATGGACCGATTTCAAATGAGGATCAACAACGGCTAATTCCGCCAATCAGGCCTGAGAGAGGGTTTGATTTTGAAATTGTGATCAACAATTTTGATGGATGGCTTAATTTATGGAGAATGGACGTTCCGGAAGGTCACAAGGACCTGTTGAATTTTTTTCAAAAAATGAAAACAATATATTTTGACGTTTGCGAACATGAGGTTGTGACTTTGGAGAGTGTAAAAATACAATTCGGGCTTCTTGTGAGATTTATATGAATCGAGATGAAGAAGTCCGGCACATGGAGCATTATTTTAAGCAGAAGGCGCCAATCATCTTGAACGAGCGCAACATTGACACATTAAACCATATGATAAATCAGCGGGTTGATGAAATGAAAGGCGAGATAGAAGCATGGTCTCAAAGAGGATCGGGCTGGGTGTAATACGACATTTTGAAAGCATACATCAACGTCGCACGATATCAGCCACTGCGAGGCGGAAGCTATATGGACCTACCCAAAAAGCTGAAAAACAAGAAAGCAATTCTTAACATACAAAACAGGGATAACCAATGCCTGAGATGGGCACTTCGAGCCGCTTTATTTACCCCAAGAGGAGATATGAGGAGGACATCAAGTTACCCAACAGAAGATGGCTTAGATTTTACAGGCATTGATTTTCCAACACCTGTTTCACAGATTGACAGGCTGGAGAAGCAGAACCCGAATCTTGCAATCAACGTGTTTGGATGGGAGAAAGAGCAAGTAATCGTTCATAGATTAAGTGAAAAAGGCGGCGAAATTCCCAGAATAAACTTAATAATAACGAAACAAGGCGACAACACACACTACAGCTATGTGAAAAGGCTCACAGCCCTTTTATATGATCAAAACAGGCACAATGAAAGCAAATAATAATAGTAATAATAATAATAATAATAATAACAATAATTCGTATAGCGCAAATTCCATACAATGTTCAAATGCGCTTCACAATAAAATTACCCAGTCCAAAAATCGAATACAATAATTAATACAACTATTAGATTAAAACAAAATGAAAGAGAATAAAATACTAATACTGCTTTCCGTGGATTAATGACGAAATTCTAAACGCAAAGCGACATCGTAGGAAAGCAGAGAGAAGGTGGAGGGCGAGTAGATCAACCACTTTTTTGCAAACATTTTTGCGAACGCTGCCTGCATGGGTATCAAAGAATTGATCTGCTTGAAAAGCACAAACCAGAGTGCAAAGGGCAGCTGAAA
Organism: Platygyra sinensis; assembly: GCA_019787425.1. Taxonomy (NCBI): domain Eukaryota; kingdom Metazoa; phylum Cnidaria; class Anthozoa; order Scleractinia; family Merulinidae; genus Platygyra; species Platygyra sinensis. The sequence goes on along the minus strand of JAHPZR010038438.1, from coordinate 26,235 downwards.
AGCCTAACCAGAACTGAGATGCCAAAAGAAGGCCAAAACAAGATGACTTTCACAAACTACCACAAACAGATGAAAGTCCCATACGTGGTTTATGCTGACTTCGAATGCGTTTTGAGAAAGATTGACACTTACGAACCAAGCAATGAACAAAGCTTCACTGTAAAAACGGAGAAGCATGAGCTATGCGGCTTTTCTTATTTGGTCGCGAGGAGTGATGGACAGACTTATGGCCCGTTTACATACAGAGGAGAAGACGCAGTTTACGTATTTCTTAGATATCTTCAGAATCATGAAATACAAATGCGTGAAGATATGGCAAACAAAAGGCCATTGGCGATGAAAGACTGGCGAAAACACAGGAACGCAACAGAATGTCACGTATGTAACAAAAGCCTCGTCAAAGAACTTTATTGTGATTCAATGGCGGTTTACGACCCGGATTCAGAAAAATACTGCGGCCAAGCCCACCGCAAATGCTACTATCAGGCCGTGAGAAACAGGTATCTGCCATACAAAAGGAGGAAGCCAAAAGACGCAATCGACATATGGATCGCGAACAACCAAGAGAAATGTCTGTTCTGCATGGATCCGCTGCTGGTGCCAAACTTTAAAGATTCAGTGAGGGACCACGACCACATGACGGGCAGATACCGTGGGGCAGCGCATAACGGTTGTTACTTTCAGCTGAAACTGAAGCCGAGAACGGCGCAAATACCGGTCATCTTTCACAACCTGAAAGGCTATGATGGCCACCTGCTGATGCAAGCAATGGCCAGGGTTCAAGGAGAAATAAAATGCATCCCAACAAACACAGAGAGATACATATCATTTTCACTTGAAAATCTGAGATTCATTGATAGTGTGAATTTTCTGCTAAGCAGCCTTGACAAGCTGGTGAAAGGAACCGATGAGTTTCCCGTCACAAGAAAAACAATTCAAGATCCAAGAAAGCAGCGGCTGCTCTTGAAGAAAGGCATCTACCCGTGCGAATACATCGACGCGTTTGAAAGGTTTAATGAAACCAGACTTCCACCAAAAAATGAGTTTTATTCGAACTTGACAGGCAGTGGCATAACAGACGAAGATTACGCGCATGCGCAAAAAGTTTGGAATGCGTTTGGCTGTAGGACGCTGGGCGACTATCATGACTTGTACGTTGCCACAGACGTGCTGCTGCTTGCAGATGTGTTTGAGAATTTCAGAAAGGTTTGCCAGAAGAAATACGGTCTAGACCCGGTGCATTACTACAGCGCACCAGGACTGAGTTGGGACGCGCTCTTGAAGAAGACAGGCGTTGAGCTCGAGCAGCTGACAGATTTGGACATGCACCTGTTTATCGAGAGAGGGATGAGAGGCGGCATTTCGATGGTCAGCAAAAGGTACGTAAAGGCGAACAACCCGATGGTCGAAGGATACAACCCAGAAAAACCAACAAACTACATCACCTATCTGGATGCGAACAACTTTTACGGATGGGCAATGAGTTTTCCTTTGCCGAAGAAAGGTTTTCACTGGAAGCGCGTAATGCCCACGGAAGAGCAGATCATGAAAATGAAACCGAACTCAAAAAAGGGCTGGATTCTGGAAGTCGACCTGGAGTACCCTAAAGAGCTGCACGACAAGCACAATGACTACCCGCTTGCGCCAGAAAAGAAAGCAATAAGGATCGATCAGATGTCAGAATACCAAAAGCGGATGATGAATGAACTGCAAATCGCCATGCAAACACAGAGAAGCTGGTGCTGACGCTTGAGGACAAAGAAAAGTACGTGGTCCATTACAAAAACCTGCAGTTCTATCTCAGTCAGGGAATGCGCCTGAAAAAGGTTCACCGAGTGATAGAGTTTGATGAAGAGCCCTAGATGGAATCATACATCAAGATGAACACAGAGTTCCGCAAGCAGGCAAAAAGTGACTTTGAGACAGACTTTTGCAAGCTGATGAACAACTCGGTGTTTGGCAAAACGATGGAAAACCTGAGAAACCGCACAGACGTGAAGATTGTTAGAGCCTGGGAAAATGACAAGATCCGCAAGCTGGTGTCTAGCCCCTCTTTTAACAGGTTCACTATCTTTGGAAACGATATGGCCGTCATCCACATGCACAAAACCAGGCTGGTGCTGAACAAACCCGTGTACAGAGGCATGACCATTCTCGAGAACAGCAAGATCTTGATGTACGACTTTTACTACAACCACCTGAAAGCTAGATACGGGCCGAAGTGCGAACTGATATACACAGACACGGACAGCCTGATCTTAGACATCCAGACGGACGACGTCTACAGTGACATGAGAGAAGATTGGAGCCTGTACGACACCAGCAACTACCCGAAAGACCACCCGCTATTTAGTGCCGTCAAGAAAAAAGTATTAGGCAAAATGAAAGACGAGTGTGGAGGCTTAGCGATAGAGGAAGTAGTGGCGGTGAGGCCGAAGATGTACTCGGTAGTGAAAGCGGACAAAAAAAATATAAAGAAAGCGAAGGGGGTGAAAAAAAATGTGATCGAAAAAGAGATTACCCATGAGCATTACAAAGAAGCCCTAATCAAGGGGAAACAATATATGCACAAAATGAAAATCTTGAGGAGTGCGGGCCACGAGATGTACGGAATGTGTATGAACAAGATCTCGATCTCTCCATTTGATACGAAGCGATGGATAGCAGATGACGGCGTGCGCACGTAAGCATATGCGCACAGAGCAATCAGGCGGGCGGAAGCTGTGTATTAGACGGCACAATCAACAGCTCTTCACGAACAAGGCCGCGCTTGGGCCCGTCAGACAAATGATAGACAACCGGCTCATTAGGTTTAGTCACATTTCTTTAATCTGGTAGACTTTCAAAGACTAGATGGGATCAGTGGCTCTTTTTGACCGCCTTCAAGTTCGCCAGGTTGATACAAATATCTCACATTGACAAGAGGGGGTATTTTTTGTTCTTTAATTCCAACAGGCCTCAAATATTTTGTTGACGGTTTTGAGGCGACTGCTTTCTCTTTGATTGCAACCGCAGGCTTTTTGCCGATGAGACTTGTCACCTCATTGTTTAGCGCGTTGACAACATCGCGGAGCCTTTTGACCCATTCAGTAGACCGTTTGCCCTCAGGCAAAAGCATTTCTACAGCATACTGATGGCCAAACAGGCGCTCGGCAAACGTGCGGTTGAAACGCTCGACAATTGCCTGATCTCTATGAATTTCAGTGCGCCCGCGGCGAATATATGTTTTGTGGTTTTCCATTTCTTTGGTCACGCTCCCCATGAACTCACGGCCAGGATCAACCTGAAGCATCTGAGGCCAAGTCAAAGGACTGCGCCGGTAAATCGACTGGAAAGCTTTTTGCAACCTCGGCAGAGTCTTTTGAGGTCAGAGGCTCAGCTTCTTTGTAACGGCTTGCGACGTCGACAACAGTCAGAGCATATTTGTAAATCTTTCTTCCACGTTTGTCATGCAGCAGAAAAAGAAGGTCCGCCTGGTGGACCGAGTTAGGTGTCGCCACATCAAATTTTGGGCGAGAAACATGTCGCGGCGCAGGAAGATAGATCTGCCAGAGAGCTTGCCTGATAAGCCACCGTTTGGAAACATCTTCAGAAACTTTTGCGGCCTCTGCTAATTTTTTGATTGCAGAAGTGCCTTTCCAGTAGCCCTGGGGACTGTAGTAGATTTTGGCAAGCTTAGCATCCATTTATTAATATGCCAAAAAAAGTTTAAAGGAAACGAAAAGCCGCGTATCCAAGCGCAACTGGGCTACCACCAACAAAAAGAAGCTCGCCTTGTTTTTGCTGATCACTTGGTTGATAATAGTCTGAGAAATTCGGCTTTTTAGGCGTCGTCAATTTATAATCGGGGTGCGCCTGGTTGTAGAGCTTGAACGCGTAATCAGTGTTCGTGAAGTTCTGCTTCGCCTGATCTTTAATTTCTCTGTTGGTTTCAATCCAGTCAAGGAGCTGCGTGCGCTCGCGCGTGTAATTCGCCGTATCCTCTTGATATTTTTCGAGAGCCTTGTCATGACGCGTTTTTTCTGCTAACGCAGCCTTTCCGCCGCCACTCAAATATTGTGCGAGATAGTTGCCACCAGTGAAAGCTGCTGCATTGATTATTGCCCCGCCGATCATAGTCGCAATGCTGGCCATTTTATAAAAAGATTATATCTTTAAACGTAAGGAGGAAGAATATCCTCGCCCTGGAGATAGTTTTTCAGCGCGATGCTGCCAGCCATTACTGCAGTGAACTTGACATAGTTCATGGCCCTGTAGCTAGGGTCTGCGGTGAAGGTCTCTTTCGCGACCTTTCTTGCAATCCAGCCGATGCCAGCGGCAAAGCCAGTCAGAGTTGCAGCGTCCAAGATTGTTTTCACGAGCTTGTTGTCAGCCAGCTTGTTGTCAGACATGTTGATATATTTTTGAAATCATTTTCTCAATTCATGATTTTCGGTTTCACTAATTTTTTCTTCGCAATCTTCAAGCCGCAAATATAATTCTTCGATCTCTTCATCATTTTGAATAATTTTTTTCACAACAATTACTAATACACCAAGTACAAATACATTCCTTGAAAGTAGCAAGACTGTTTTCAATTCTTCACCGAAAGGCATTGTAATATATGAAAAAAATAATTTTTTCAATTCATAATCACGGCAAGACTCGCATAAAAACTTTCTGAATTCTAATTCTTCTCCATCATCAATGAAACATTCTTGGCATTTTCACACATGACAATTTCTTTTGTGATAGGTTTCAAAAGTATCTTCTTCTGGCGAAGTAGAAATGATGTGCCAGACCATTTTGAAAGTCTTCAATGTGAAGTTTATCCAGACAAAACCTATATTCCACTGACCGCAGCAGTTTTGATGAAGACATCAAGAGCATTAAATTTCAGTGCCATTTATCATTAAAAAAGAAAGTTCAATTTATTTTTAATCCATCGAACGGACGCCTCCTTTTTTTGGCACAACATCAACAGGTGATGGCGGAGGCGCGGGAGGTGTGGTATCAACATCTTGAGGCTCTTTTTTGGTTAACAGGCCTTTGATCTCTTCGCGTTTGTAGTAGATACCCGCCAATGAAACAAAATGCGGATGACACTCAGCCACTGTGTTGTTGTTAGAATGTTTTTGGTTGATGGAGTTTCAGATGGAGGTGGGTCAGCCGGCGCAGGAGTGTCATGTTTAAGATTTTGATTTGCAAGGATAATCTGAGCCTCAGCTAAAGCTTTTTTTTGTGCCTCGCGGGCCTGTTTTGTTTTCGCAGCAATAGCTTTGGCGGCAGCCACACGTTTTGGGTTTTATTGCTTTGTGGTTGTGGTTGGTGTTTTGAAGTCACTTGTTGAGTCATGACGTATGTTTGGTGAACAAATTATATTTAATTGACGATTTAGCCATTAATGTTCAGCAATTATTCAGAAAATACTGGGGATTGCTTAGCATTTGGTACTTCATCAACTCCAGTAAGAGGATAGCCATCTGAATCACGAGAAGGGTGGTGATGTGTCTCTTCATCGCTGCTGAAATCGACATGTTTCGCGGTGATGAGGAAAGCGTTGGCAACTGCGAGCAGACGGCCACATCTCAACGCGATACCACCAGACAGATCAGACAGCTCTTTTGTGATTGTGTAATCGTTTTTCAGCTCATTCTGCAGAGCGTTGGAATCTTTTATTTTGACTGCCATGCTGAGTGCTTTTACGGAAAACGAAAGGATGCTTTCAATCAAGGTTTCAGTTGTCTTGGCGCCGACGTATGTCTCGTACCTTTTGCTGTACTTCATGACGTCTTTGTCTTCTAAACGCTTCACTTGATCGTGTGTCATATTCACGCCGACGGCTTCCTTGCATTTGCCCGTGGAAACCAAGACCGCAAGCTGCTCGCGGAGAGCCGGAATATCAGGACCAGGCGCTGGCGAACTTGTCGGCTCAGCTTCTAGCATAGCCATGACTTCAGCCATTGGATCATTTTGTTCTGCCATAATATTCATTAAGTTTTTTATTTCAATTGGCAAAAAAAAAAAAATTTTTTTCAAACTTTTGTTAGATCTGCGATTTTTTATCTATTTTTTTTTGCGCAAATCCAACTCATTTCAGAAAATGTCAGCATTAATTCATTTTGAGAATTTGAACACGGGGTACTCATAGCATCTTTCGGAAGTTTTCGTCCCTTCATATTTTATGAAGTTTGTTTCTGATCGGCGATTCTTTAGATCCCAATACAAAGACGCGGGCGCATAGTACATTTTCACACCTTCTTTTGTTTCAAGAGTGATCACGCTTATTGGTCTGCCTTAAGTGTTTTCTCTCGATATTCAATGCCGTGATATTTGTAGACGCCTTGACGCCTGTCTCTCCATCTCAAGATTTTTTCGGCTTCTTCGAATTGCAACTGTTGCTCCATGTTGCATTAGTGCTGCTTTTGTTCAATAGGGGCATCTTGCTCTTGACAAAGAAAAAACTCGCGAAATAGAAATTCAAAACATAGTTAATAGAGGTGACTGGTTATGAAGCCCGGCAAACATCAAACGAGCAAACAAAGATGCCAAGATTTATGTTGGAAGGTCTGCGACCTTGCACAATCTTTTGTTTTGCCCTCATACACTATGCATGAATAACGTAACCAACACGTTTCTACTGGCTAGTTCCTCGATCAGTAGTAAAAAACTATTGTGTTTTGTGCAGGGTCAAGGCCAGAAAACAGAACAATAGCATACAACAAAGAACTTTGACGAGTTTCATAACCATTCCCCTCTATTAACTATGTTCAAAAGCATAGGACTTTCGATATGTTTCATCGACTTCATGTTTTTTCATGAAGGCAATGAAGTCTTCATCGACAAAGAGTTCATTGACAATTTTTAAATCGTCCAAGCTTTCAAACATGTTTTCATAGAATAATTTCATGCTAGCTTTTATCGCACATTTCTCTAAAAATGAAGCCCATGTCACTGGGTTCTTCGTTCAATCTTTCAGAGAGGAGTCTGAAAGGCCTTTTAAGGTCTTTTTGACGATTTCATTGAAATCAAAACCCAACCAGAGTTTTCGGATCTTGTCATTTAACTGAAGTTTTTCTCTTATTAGTTTGAAGTCTTCGTCAAAAAAGATTCTGCATTCTTTTTTGAATACCTCCATGATGCAATAGTGCTACTTATGTTGAATGCAGAAAGGGTGACGCAGGGAAAAATTAAATGGGCGAAGTTGCGCTCTTTCATCCATGCAATCATCTGCTTTAGTTCGTCATGAGAAAGCTCGCTGGCGTATTCTTCGAAGATTGCCTTCGTGGTCTTGGCCGAGGGCGTGTAGAAAAGAACGATTGCTGCCACGTTTTCTTGGAAAGGCTTCGCTATGCTGGAGAGCTGCTGGGTCAGCACCCACACACTGATACCGGCGTGGCGAGCAGAAAATCCGAGCTTGACAAGCTCCCCTGTCCGACCTTTCACATCTTTTGATGCGGCGCAGTTATCAAGCACGATGAGAGTGTTGGTGCCTTCGAAAGCAAAACTGGCCACTTTTAGCCAGGTTTCGACCTCGTGCTGCTCGCAGATGATGACCTCCAGCCGTGTGTCTCTCTCACCAAACCGGTCTAGCGTTCTGTTGTATTCGAAGGTTGGGCAGATTGTATTCGAAGGTTGGGCAGATAGAACTATTGCCATTGAATGGTCCACATAGCTGGTTCACGAGAAATTGCGTCTTGCCAGAGTTTGTCGGGCCAACAATTAATGCGTTGAATGGGATATTGCAGGGGTCCATTTTAGTACTGCACAGATTGTAACTGTCTGCCTTGGATGTTGAACAGGGCGTCAGAGATGACAAAGATATGGCAGTTAACAGTTACGGATCCCTTTGCGTCTCGATCGATCTCCAGCTGGATGCCGTCAGTGGTGTTTACGAGACGAGTGCCGCTGCCGTGCATTTTTTGACTGGCCATGGAGCGCAGATCAATCAGAAGCCCAAACTTATTGTCGGTGTAGAACTTTTTCAGAGTCATATGCTGCGGTTTGTGTTTTTCTTTCATAAAGAAGTGGCTGACTTCTTCCCAAATGTCCTGGCTTTCGATACCATTGTTGTACAGCATATTTGGTGAGCCTTTTATTGTCACTCTGACTTTCTTCAGCTCAGGAAAGATGAATTTTTCTGAATCTCTTGTCCCAGCAGTGTAAGGCTCTACAAACAAGAGTAACAGGCCTTTCATGGATCTTCTTTGCATGTCGACTGTGATGTTAATTTTCGTGTCTTTTGCTTTGTCGATTGTGTGAATTGGCCCGCGGCACACGTGGTCATAGAAGAACCCTTTGCCGCCGTTCATAAACACTTCTCGCCTCTTCTGCAAGCGCCTTGCTTCTAATCATTTCATACTGCAGCTGGATGTTGGTCAGCTTGTATTTCAGCTTGGTGGGGTCGGATCCTTTGACACACTTGGTTAGCTGGCGCGAGATACACTTCAAATAAAAGGTCATTGTACAGTGCTTTTGGATAAAAAATGCCGTGGTCTGTCAGTATCTGATGGTCGAGATTGATGCGATATTTAGTGCCGTAAACCTCGTTCAGTTTGTTCTCAGCATTAACTCCAGAAGTTTTTTTGTCCCCCGAGCCTGAGCGGATCTTGCACAAATCTTCGCTCTGGATTCCCTCAGGCACCATGTTGTCACGCTTTTGTCCTGGCAAAAATAGATCGCTGATGTCTTGTACACATCGTAGTCCGCCGTATCTTCTAATGTTGTGCCCTCAAACTTTACCACCATCCGGCTCACAAGCGCCCGCGACACGTTCTGGACAAAAAGTTGTTAGCGTGCCCTCCAGTAAGGTCGATGTCAAAGCGCAGCGCCAGCGAGCCAGGCACGATGACCTCATTTTCATTCAGCTTGGGACGCGAACATTCAAATCGCGTCGGGGTTCGCTTCAGAAGGGTTTGAAAGTGATGCGCTTGACCGCGCGCGGTGCCTTCATGGCATTCGGTATCTTTTCTGTGTTTGTTGTGCTGAGATTATCTGGCACAGACATTGTATTTGAAAAGCGGAAATATATTTTTAATTGAAAAGTTCGTTTTGAAAAATTATATTGCATAGGCAGAAGGCGGCAGATTTACTGATGATGACTTTGAATTAATGATGGACAAAATGACCCCCGGCGGTGATGATGATGATGATACTCAACACAACCCAACCTTTCCAGCCTAGTGTAGGCTTCAACCCCTTATCACGGTGGAGAGCAATACGAAATGCAAACGATGCAACACGAGCAGAGCGGCTCTGCCTTCTTGTGATGAAACAACTCCTTTGATAATCAGCAGGTGGTAAAATTCGACAGTTGATGACCTTCAAAGAAGGTTGGATAATTTGAGATTTGACCGAGATACGGGGTTGCTTGACACAACAAAAATGGTAGATACAAGTGTAAACCCATCGAGTAAAGAGGATAAAGAAATACAAATCAATAAAGTGAAAAGTTTCATCAAAAAAAGATATCCCTTTGCTAATTTTAAAGGCCTGATAATAAGATTCTCCACCAAAAAACCAATGGATATCGGGGTTTTGGGGCCTAGGGGGGAAGAGACTAAAATAGTTTTAGATGATGGCAGTGATTTGCAGAAAAGCTTCACAAACATGACTTTTGTCAAAAAAGCGCTGGGCAGACCTGCTGAAGACATCACCAGTCAACGGAGTTCTGACATAAGAAAAAAACAAAGAGAATTAGAAAAAAAAGGACAGATTTACAAATTTCCAAACAAAACTTAACAAGCAAAAATGAAGAGATACAGGATCTGGATGAAAGGTTAAAAAAAGAGCAAACCAAGATCGATCAGCTTAAAGAAAACCAAGGGCCAGACTATGAAGAAGAAATCAAAAGGAAAGAACAACTGATAACTAATTTTAAAAAAGACTTAAAAAGCAAGAAAAAAGAGGTAGGAGAACTTCAAAAAAATTTAAAACCCAAGAAAAGGCGCAAGAAAAGATCGACCAACTTCAAACAAGTATTTCTGAAGAAGAAAGAAAAAGAAATGGCATGGAAGAAAGGCTTAACAGCACAAAAACGTTTGATGCTCTTAAAGAACAGGAAAGCCATCTTCAGCGGCTAAACAAAGAAGACTAGGCGATCATTCAAGATGAGATGGCCTCATCCTTCGACAAAGAAGCTGCTGAGGAAAGGGTTGCGGTTAGAAATGAAGAGCTCACGAGACTGCAAACTCAGATCGCAGAAAGAGAAGCTCCCATGCCTCTACGAGAGAGGGTCCGCGAGATTTTCAAAAAATATGGCGTGACGGTGGCGTCGATCTTTCTTGCTGCTGGCGTTACAATTGGGGCTGTTGTTGGGGCAATCACGAACGCTTTGAAAGCCATGGGTAAACAAATGGCAAACGGTCTTAAAACTCTTGGTGCAAAAGCTGCTGCTGCTCTGCCCGGGCTGATCGGCTCAATCGTGAGCTTCTTATTCAAAACCGCAGGGCAAGCCATCGGTTTTCTTGCAGAGCATACATGGCTCTTGATTTTGGAGGCGGTTGCTTTTCTTGTCGGGAAATTAAAGCGGCGTTAACGCAGAGCAATAAATATTAGGGCCACGACTCCAACTACACCAACAATCACCGCCGTTTTGTTTATTTCGTGCTGCGGCGTTTTTTCTAAAAGGGTTTTCTCAGTTTCATCTGATGTTTGCCGTAATTTTGGCGTTTTAGCTCTTTGGGTTTTGTGCGGCCATGGCTGCTTTGTGTATTGGGTTTGAAGGATGGCTGTTGGGCCGGTTTATTTTTGATGGCCCCCCTTCCATCAATACCAAGCCCGCTTTTTTGTGCCAAGATTTATGCCGTTGTTGACTCCAAGTTTCATTCCTGCGGCCGCCTGCTTTAGCTTGTTGTTGTATCCTACAACAGTTTCTGTGTTGATTATCATTCTCACTGGCATCCGCCACGGCCCCGGCACACGGCAAGATTTACCCTTACCTTCGCTTGATCCACTGCGAGCTGGTATCTTTGCACGCTTTGCGCTAAGTCAGGCTGTCTGATTGCGTCTTCCATCAGCGTCAAAAACTCTGTCTGACCCTTCAAGAGAAGACTGATCGGCTGACTTATGCTAGAAATTCCGAAACTATCCGAGCCGTCGGCCCGGGGTCGGCCCATATCGAATACGATAGAACTGGAGGACATAATTATTATCTCTGAGACAATTCCAAATTCGGAGCAAAATTTGGTGTGCTGTGTAATTTGAAGGACCATAATTTTAATAGAGCCATTTACCCGACCACATAAACAAATCTGT
>JAHPZR010038438.1:0-12500 GCA_019787425.1 Platygyra sinensis | reverse complement strand
TAAAAGCTGAAGAGATCTTAGCGGAAGCAAGAAAGAAGAATTTGCCTTGGATCCTAGTGCGACTTCATGCAAAGGAGAAGCAGAAAGGCAGTGGCTTGACAGGATTCAATATTTCCGTTCGTAACAAGATTCAAGTCTCGCAGAATGTCATCGGATATCTGCCGACTGTTAACGCACCTGCTAGTGACATGGCTACAGTTCACGAAGTTATGGTGCAGTCGCTCAAGATCAACGGAATACGCTCAAGTTGAAGAGCATCGTTCTCTTCTTTGATCAAGGACTGTATGCAAAGGCAACTGAGGTCAAGTGGAGACAAAGTCAGAGATTCAAAGATATCGTGCTGAGACAAGCAAGGAAGTAATCATTAACGCGGATCGTGCGCTATTTGCTCAAATGATGATTATTGCTCTCCCCTCCTCTCCCCTGGGCCTTTGTTCGACTGATGGATCGTTGAGGAAACCCAACAAAGCATCACTTGCCAAGGAGCTCTAGAAAAAAAATTGACAGCAGCTGAAATGATTCCACAGCCGTGCGCGCGAATATGGACGGAATGGCAATGACCCAGAAAATAAGAGGCGACCAGAAAACATTTGCTGAAGTAGCTGAAAGTTTTTTGATGTACATGGTTTTGAATGAAGGAACAGATAGCCAGCGTATTGACGTGGTCTTTGACAGAGGTAATTCGACTGTTTGACTTTTAAAGGCTTCATTTCATGTCCAATGTTTGTCAAACGCAGTAAACAGACTCAAACAGTATACATACATGGATGTGCCAAGAATCGTTCGAATGCTGGGTTCAGAACTGTGTAGATCTCTCCCTGGTCTCCACGCCCTCACTGGCTGTGACAGTGTCAGTGCTTTTTTGGGGAAGGGCAAGGTAACAACTTCGAAGCTTGTTAAACAAAACAAGTCATTTCAAACCCTATTTCGGTCAAGAAATAGGCATGGAGTGGAACCTCACAGATGAAAGATTTGCAAAGCTCCAAGAGTTCACCTGCGACAAGATGTACAGCTCTGCGACAAAGACCTATCATGTCAACGAGCTACGCTATTGGTATGGGGACTTTACATTTTTATTTATTGACTGATTGATTATCTCTTTGATTACTGCTTGATTATGGAGTCTGTAATGCTATTCAACTTTGTTGTGCCAAAAAAGGCAAAGTTGACTCAAACCACCTCAGCTAACTCCCTGATTCACTCTTTGAGAGCAAACTACCAAACAGCCATCTGAAGAAGGAGTCTGCAGAGCTGCCCTCAAATCCCTTCACCAGTTGGTCATGGATGGGTTTAGGAGGACGGCAACTTATCCATCAAATGGATGAGTAGAGATGAGGCGGAAGAATATTAACGCATTTTAAACATCAATATTAAAAATCCGTTAAGCTAGCAAGTTATGTTATAATTACTCCAACTCCTGTATCATGCTCATTTTTCTTGAAAATATGTGCGCTCCCTCAACATAAGGGAGCTTTTCGAATGATTTTTAAAATGACATAATATATGCTTTGAATCAAAAGGGAAAATGCTTTCAATTTTGAAACACTTTTGCCACAATTTAATGAAGTTTTAACATCCAAGATGGCGGACGGCTATTTATTGAGACCTGCTGTCTTGCTAGCAAAATGTGTCTCACAAAATCATTGGTTGTGGATCATTTATTGTCTCCTGCTTGAGTTTCGTGAAAATTCTGCGAGATCAACGCGTTTTTGAATACTTAAGAGTTTTTTTCTTGAAATTTAAATAGTTTTTAGCGTTGCCATGGAGACAAAATCCTTAAAGCTCAAGTATGTGTTACCTAAGTGGTTTAAAAACTTATCTGGCAGTAATCTCTATCATTGTCACATATAAACTTCCCTTTTCGTATGATTGATAAGCAAGGAAAGACTTCTTTTAAGCAGTCATTATTTGTATTCTGATCTGTAGAAATGAGTGACGTCACTTTGTCACATGATAAATCCTATTAAGCTACTCATTCAGCATTGCTATCATGCATAATATCAAACTAGAGTAAATGAACTTTCAAAGATGTATGTTAGCATTACTCCCCCGGAGTGGTACCGAAATGTTATTTTTGGAGGTCCTGGCCCATGGACTTAATAAAGGCGAGTCATAAGTGGAGGGGCAAACAAGTGTAAGAAAGAAAAGTACTCATGAGTCTGCACGGTCTTTACTCTTCGTGGTCTGCGTTTTGGCGTGACCGATTCGCATGCAGTTCGAACATGACATGTACTGAGTGAACAAAGTCGAGGCGGACAAATAAAATTTAAAAATTAAACGAGACTTACCAAGTCGATGTTTGATTGTAACTGTAACTGACTCAAAATGCGACTTTTAGCTTCTTCTTTGACCCTGAGAGATTTCATTTCTGGAAATAGCTTCATGCAATAAGAGGATACCTAAACTTCGAGCCAGGATCCGAGCCAGGATTCGAGCCAGGATCCGAGCCAGGATTCGAGCCAGGATTCGAGCCAGGATTCGAGCCAGGATTCGAGCCAGGATTCGAGCCAGGATCCGAGCCAGGATCCGAGCCAGGATTCGAGCCAGGATTCGAGCCAGGATTCGAGCCAGGATTCGAGCCAGGATTCAAGCCAGGATTCGAGCCAGGATTCGAGCCAGGATTCGAGCTAAGATCCCAGCAAGATTAGTTCGGATGAGTTTTGAACACATTTCACGTGACCTGGTTTCCTTTTTTGCGTTTAATACCCCTTTTGTACTGTCTCGTCACAAGTCGTGCGGGGCAATGCAGTGTTATATTCTGGAGTGGTGTTTGTGCAAGTGTTTTGCAACATACATTACACATAAACGGAAATTTCAAAACTTTAAACATTTGAACTGGTGTTCAAGAAAGTTTTAAAGCTAGTGCAGGGCTCGAAGAAACCCCTGTCCGCTTGTTTGCGGGGACAAGTACATTTTACTCTTGAGCAAGTAACTTTGCTTCACGGACAAGAGCCCGCAGGAAAACCATCCACCGACTAAACTTTTGATAACGATTTGTAAACAAAAATCAAGTTTTAGGCACATGGGTATAATCAAGTGTTTGTACGAAGCTTCTCGAAAATAACAAATTAGGGCTGGGTCGCACTAGAGTCAATTTTGTTTACTTCCAATTTTTGGCGAGCAAAAAATTGGCAAAAATTTGGCAAGTTCCAAATTTTGGCAGTGATCGCATTGGACCAACATGTTTTAACCAAAACTTCGCTGATCTAAATATACGTCACAAGATTTACAGAAAACAAAACGTCTCGCGCGTTAAATTGTGCAATAGATTTCGTTCGAGAGTTTAACTCTTCGCAGATTTTTCTCTACACTGCATGTTCTTGACTCTCCTCTCTCCAGGAACACGTGATTTTCGGCTCCTAATTGGACGAGCAGTTTTCGCTCGGCTTGCTTGCGTTTGTAATGTAGCTTCCACCACTTGCGATCGAAGAAGACTGTCAGTAACCAGATCAAAGAAACGAGGAGGTACTCCCTATAGTGGCCTATACGGGAAGGCTCCGGCCGAAAGGGGTACCTTTTTCAATCTTCAGGTATATAAAAGGGTAGGGATTTGACAAGTTGAGGTATATAAAAGGGTGGGGAAATCGGTGATTTAGGTATTTAAGAGGGCCTTTAATTACAATATTTCAATTAGTCGCCCTAGGGCTGTATCGGTTTATTTATTCAGGGGAGTGATGTGATTACTTCTTACAATTTGCGCGATTCTGATGGTAAGCTTGCTATTCCTTTACCACGTACTAACTGTTACAAAAATAGCTTCGGCTATAGTGGTGAAGTTCTCTGGAACAGTCTACCCTCAGCTGCCAGGCAAGCAACTTCTCTGACTAGTTTCCGACAATTGCTAATTAATTCTGACACGGCATTCATGTAAAACAGGCTTTACTTTAGTTTACTTTTTAATAGTTAGTAACATTTTTAAATTATTGAAGATTAATCTGTAAACAAAACCAATTTGATAGCAAGGCTGGTACTACGGCAATGGCAATTGAAACTTTAATGGGCCAATATTTCGACTAGCAGAGCTAGTCTTCTTCAGGGCCAGTACTAATAGGTATTAGTACTAATAGGTATTACTACTGGCCCTGAAGAAGACTAGCTCTATCTTTGAGTCACCATGTGATATCAAGGGCTTAGAAAGGGGGTGCAGTGTTCTTCAGTAGGTATGTGAAAGGGGTACCTTTTCTCAATAAAAGGTATATAAAAGGGGTACCTTTTTTGCCAAAATTGTATATAAAAGGGTAAGGGGTTGGAGCTTGGGGCGGAGCCTCCCCGTATTAAACTTTGTTAAGTACCCCCCCCCCCCCCCGGAGTTGACGATAATATTAATGTCAGTGCCAAGATCACTGGACAATCCAGAAGTGCGCCATAGGTTACTTGGGTCCAAGGAGGAGGCCTAGGGATTCCTTGCGTTTATGAAGTTTTTGTTAAACAAGCCCTACCAGCACTAAGGGTGTCATTTTGTTTCTTTTGTGATGCACATTTATGGTGCCAAGTTTCAAGAACACTGCTTTAATATTTCTAGAGATATTGTTTATTCAGTATTTTACAATTTTTAGCTGCAAACAATATGACGTCATCACTGATCTAATTTGCATAATAGAAAAATGTTAATATCTCTGAAACGAAAAAAGATATTTCAAAAAGAAAAAAGCCATTCTTCTGTATTTTGAAAGGTCTTTCAAATAAGCAGAAATTATTTTTCACTTCATATGCACTTTAACGTAGTCTGTTCTGTTTACTGTTTGTTCATCTGGTTACGTTACATTGCAGGAATATGCATACTTGGAATGACTTTTAAATTTTATAACGTAATACGTGCCATCTTTGTCTGAGACCATTTCGAGTTACAAACGTTTTTACCTGTCCGAAAATAACGGCTCCCGAAAGTAACGATACTACGAAAGTAGGGGCCCCTTTTGCCGGGAAAATTCGAAAGTAACGGGGGTCGTTACTTTCGGAATTCTACGGTATCGGAGGGGATTCCAGAAGTTTAAAGTACATATGAAGTGAAAAATAATTTCTGCTAGATTGTCTAGTTAATACACATTTTGCCAAAGAAATACCAGCCAGGGAAATAACGATCGGAGAAAATTTTGTGGTGAACTTAAACGAGTTATAGAAACTCGATTTTTAACCAATCAGCACGCGTATATTCTTAGGATTGTTTTCTTAAATGTGGTACATTTTCAGAGTACAACTGCTGGAAAGCGCTGAAAATTGTTGCCAGCCACCTTCAGTATGCATGTATGTAGTCTCAAAAGCAGAGTCCCTGTCTAATTAATTAGCTCTCATTACATTTGTATACAATAAAAACCCGCGTATAAGAACCTAGGTTTTTCCAAGTTAGCCTAAACAGGTTCTTATATAAATGGTATTTAGTGTATAATTAGGCTAACTGTAGGTTCTTAATTAGGTTCTTAACTTTTGTTCAAGAAATAAACCTGAGTTTTTAAATGATCTGGTGTTTAATGTCCAAAAACAGTATTCTTGGAGGCTTCGTTAAGCAAAATACTATACTGATAACGGTCATTAATGCAAGTGCGGCCGTAACACTACTTGAACAGAGACCTGAAAAAAATTTCTATCAAATTTTTTTCAGGTCTCTGTTCAAGTAGTGTTACGGCCGCACTTGCATTAATGACCGTTATCACTCAGTTGCTACTATGGGACAAATTACTTTCAAAATACTATACTATTTTAATCTGATTCTGTTACAATCAAACCTATAGTACTGTAACCTTCACTATAATTGTCAATAAATCTTGCATACACAACAACATAACATGACAAAATGTCAAAGTTTCTCTTTAAAAATGCCCACTGATAGAGGATTGGAATTTGTATTAATCTCATACAATGTCTGGCAATATAGTCTAGCAAAAATATTGCATTTAAAAAGCCTAAATAAGGTAAGGATCTAGCCCTTGGGGTCGGATTTTGTCATCATCTGAGCCATCAGCTGTTATCAAACAGGCAGTTTTTTGGAACAATTTTGTGAACAGATCCATGTCCTTTGACAGCTCCTTCCAGGCTTCTCCAGCCCACTCTGTCGTTAGAATGTGTCTGTCCTTAGCACCAATTTTGTCATGCCACAAATCAAGGTTTTCATCCTGTTCAAGCCACTTCTCCATTGCCTCCCCCACTTTGATTTTGAAAAGTTTTCCAATCCCCGCATCTATGGGTTGCACCTTATCAGTGTGATTTTCAGGCAGGAGGTAAACAGATGCATTAACCTCTTCAGCAAGCCTCATGGAATTGTTTCTCCTGCTGAAAACTAACATTGTCAGCAAAAATTACTTTCTCACTGGTTTTGTCTGACATGGCAGGTAGCAATGTCCTCGACAACCACTGCATGTTCAAATCGCTATCCATCCAAGCAGACTTTTGGAAGTATACATCTACTCCCTTGTCATACATTGCCTTTTCAGCTGGAGACACATTACCTTTCCCTCTAAAGATAATTGCTGGCTTTACATTCTGCTCTCCTCCTGCTTGGATACAAAGCTGCAATGTTGCCTGCTTCTTATCTAGGCCAGTAGAAGGCTGGGAGACCCACACTTGTTTTGTACCTGTAATGTCATAAGTTTTTGTCTTGGTCTATGACAAAAGGCAAGGGCACCTGGTCGACATTGTAGCGGTTTCCTGAGAACCACCGCCCATACTTGGGGTGCAAGGTTAAGTTATTCCGTCGTCTTCTTGACTTTACAGCTTCTCTGAGATCGCGATGAAATCTTTGAATTGTTTCTCGACCATCATGTGCTGAATCTTTTTTCTTGTTTGACCTTCGCCTGAACGAGATATTATGGCGTTTCTTGAATCTTTGAAACCAATTATCGCTTCCCTTGAATTTAGAAGCAGCCTCTTTACCATAGCACATCTCAATCTTGGCTTTCATTTTTTTCTTAATCCAAAGCTTTGACACTTTACAGCCTTTTTCTCTTCGAAGCTTGAATTCGAGAACAACTCGGTTGGCTGCCAGTGGATATTTTTCACTGCACTTTGCCTTCTCGCCTACAAGCTTTCTTCTTTATCTTGCCGCCTTCACACTTCCTGTGTTTTGTTTCTTCTTGTTGAGTTGCAGTTCTGAAAATATTTTGTCCCTATTCTTATTCCATTTGAGTACCAGGCACTTACTGACTCCTCTTTTCTCTGCAACCTTAACCCACTTGTTTCTTATCTTAAGTTCCGTATAGTTAACCAGTAGTTCAAGAGTTTTCACTTTGAACTCTACAGTGTATGATTTTCTGTTACTCTGGCCGTGTCTGTTCTCAGGCTTCTTTATGTCGATGGGATTGCTTTCCAAAACAAGAACTTCATCCTCCTCATGGGAAACCTTTGATCCATTCACATTCAGTGTAGGGATCGGAGGCTGCGGGAACTCTTCACTTGGCTTTTCTTGAAGCGAACTCTTGTCGGCATGTTTGAATCTCACGTGGCTGTTGAGATATTTCTGACCTACGAAGGATTCATTGCAATGGTGACATTGCACCAGCTTGCTAGACAGGCCAACAGTTTTTGGTAATGTGGCTGTGATATCCAACAGTTCGCCATTTCTTGCTTCTACTTTTCGCTTTATCCCACAGTCAAATAAGGTACGATTCATTGCTCGAAATCCTCGCCGGTAAAGCCCCTCTGGTTCACGTGGAGCGTGTTTGTTTTGATAACTAGCTCGAGCTGTCACTCTCCATCCGGGTATTTCCGGTTTTAGAACAAAGCATAGGAAATGACGTAAGTGCCAGTGCTGCAGTGCTCTTTACCAGTCTTTCAGAAGGTCAGCAGTTGTTCATCTCTCGTTCGTTCACGCTCATTTTTCGATTCTTTGCTCGCCAAAACATCAAAATATCTATACATTGGAAGTAATCCATTCAGCACACTAATGGCACAAGAGTACCAGATTTTCATAGAAGCCAGTGTTCGTGGTTATTATGCACATTTCAAGGATGCTACTGTGTTTATTGGGGACGTTTTAACATGTGAGAGGGAGCCTGACAATGCTTTCGATAAGTATGCAGTAGCGCGGATCAAGAATGAAGCAGGACACATGGTTGGACATGTACCTAAAGAGCTTTCGAAAATCTTTAACAAGTTTCTTAAAGGGGCATTGTCACGCTATTTGGCAACTTTACAAAAGGCTAGAAGGTGCCTTCACATCAATTGAATTCCAAAACTAATGATCTAGTTTTGTTAATGAAGACTATTTGAAGGTACTGAAACTGTTTCCTGTCGCCTGTCGCTACGGATAGCACGGATGGAAATGAATTTGAAAAAGTTGGCCAAGTTTTATGTAACCATGCTGTAGTGTTTAGAGTATTATTGCATACAGACTGTGTTATATATATATAACACCAGTGACTATTGTGAACTCGAAAAAATTGTCTGGGGAGTCCCGTGAGCCATAAAGCCGTAAATTCGGCTACGCATTAGCGTGGCTGTCTTGATGGTGTAGTGGTTAACACATCGGTTCTAGAAAGTTGAGGACGCGGGTTTAAATCCCGTTCAGGACAATTTTCAGAGTTTGACTTGTGTTTATTTAAGTGTCTTTATTTCACTGGTTTCAGTTTAATTTTTTTTTTTGAGAAAATTTCTTAATTCTATATATTTTTTTTAAATAAGAACCTGTTTTAGGATTTTAGCTTAAAATGGTTCTTATGTGAAGGGTGCTTAAAAATGAAATTTTAGCCTAACAGGTTCTTAAATGTTAGGTTCTTATACGCGGGTTTTTACTGTATTCATTTCAGGAGAAATAAAAGTAGTGCAACAGCCTATATCACAAAGCCATAGAGAAGGTTCAAAGGTTGAGTTCACATGTCAGTGTCAGGTACAGGCAAACTGCGAAGTCTGGTATCAATGGCTCAAAGATGACACAGAACTTCAGCAGCAAAACAATGCCAGTCTTATTCTGGATTCTGTCAAAATGCGTGATTTTGGACGCTACAGATGCCGCATAACTTCTAGAGGGGGTTACAGAGTTGTTACATCAGAACCTGCATTTTTGGACGTTTCCCCCTCTGAAGGAAAGAGTAAGTGATGTTAGCTTGTCTTAAAGAAGCTACGTCGCAGTTAAGCTGTTTGAAAAGTTCAACCTAAAATTTTCAGTTTCGTTGTTTGTGATCCTTGTCAGTCTTCTCCAACCTTAACCATCCTTTTTCCTTACCCTTATTTCCCTCGTTAGCACAGAGTAAAAACAACTCGGAACTACAAGCGTATAATTCAGCAAGAATTTTGGCACGATTCTCACACTAATTTTAACAAGGATTTCTGTTGTTGAGTTGTTGTAAATTGTATTTTGTCTGTTACAAATTGCAATTCAGGACTCAAGTACCTGATGGAAGTTGACCTTGGCACTCTAGATGCAATTGCCATACGTCTTGAAAACAAAACTCCTGGTCTTGGGTACTACCGGCAAATAGCTGCTAATTACGGAATGAGAGAGCATCAAATTAGAGCCCTGGTTAATTCACGTCAACCGGGAAAAGGCGTTCTGGATTATCTACTGGCATCTAACCCAAACTTAACGGTTTACAGCTTCTGTAAGAAGCTTAAAGAAGACCACTTGAAACGGTTTGATATTGTGAGGATCTTAGAAGGCCACCTCTCGATTGAGAAAGAAAGCAAATAATGGGCAGGCCAAGGGGTACTAATTTCCTTTCAACCAAATAATCCGGAACTTTTAATAGACCAATTTCGATATATTAAATTTCAGCCTAACACAGTAGACCTCAGTGCGAGGCTCTGGGAAATAAACCCCACAAACTCTGTAGTTATTCCCAAGAGTCTCGTACTAAGGTCTGTTGTTTTACTCTGAACTTTATTACGTGATGCAAAGGACCGCAAACGAAAATGATGCCTGTGTACGTAGGATCTGTGCAGGGCTAATATACTACGTAGAAAGCAACAAGGTCGAAACAGCTGTCCACAGTTGCAATTCTTAGCTTTCAGTTTGGACTCTATCATGTCGTTGTCCCGTTAAGCTTTCTACGTAGTATCGGGCTTGCATCATTGTTACGTTTCTGATTTTAATATATCGAAATTGGCCTATTCGAGAGTAATTAACTGGTATCAATGCGGATAACACCCTTCGAGATCTTCATAATTCTTCATATCCTACGAAAGCCGAATTCAATAATTGCTTTATTATTCATACAAAATATTTCCCAGTTCTTAAGGAATTTCGCCATTTCGTTTTAAAAAAAGAACACAACTTCGTTCGCAGGTTTTCTTGGTCAACAGTTCAATTGCCTGAAACGGGCTGTACTGTTGAAGTCATTTTGACGCCATTGGTTCAATATGACAAAACTTTTGACGTCATTGGTTCAACAATTGAAAGTTCTTTCCAAATTTAGTCAGCAGCACCTGGTTATGGTGAATTATGGGTGTGGTTTTAACCAATCAGAAACGAGGAGATATTTTTAGTGAATAACAATCCATGATCAGGAGCCATAATCAGTTGAAAGCGTTGGATAAAAAATATGTATCTCACAACCTCATGAGGTGGGTCGGAGGGTCGGTACTTTTTTAGCAAAGGCCATGATGAAGCAAAACTGCTGGAAATTAAAATAAACAGAGCTCACGTCTTGTACAAAGAGCGAACGCAACAACACAAGAGTTGTATTTTTGTAAACTTCACAGCATTCTAGGTTATAATAATCCATCATAAATAGTTTTAGCAGGTGAATTAGCAGCTTGAATATTTCTGCCAAATGGATCGTTTTAATCGGTTTCATTAAGTGTAAAAGTAATTCGCTAATTTTGAACCAAATTTAAAGGGAATTTACTGAATAAACTTGTAACAAAACCAGATAAATGTTGTTATCATGCTTGTCAAGCAAACGCTCCGGAATCTTTATACTTATTCTTGAGCCATGGCCCCATGTCCGACGTGCAAGACAATAGCGAAATAATGGCATCGTCATATAGCGCTCATATTTTACAGCGCTATTAGGGTCTGAGTTATTGCCAAATGAACAGTAAGTCATCTTCAAATTCAACCATCTTGCTGCAAGTTCTGTAGTTGTTCGACCCATGGAGATTGGTGCCAAATTGTAACCAGTATTCAGTACAAACACGGACAAAATGAGGACTGTTCAGTATTAAATTGGTACTATGACCGAAAATCGCACCTTTCCCTATTTAAGCCATTTTAAAACATAAAAAGTAGACTGCATGAAAAATGCCGTTTACTTTTTTGAAATATCTCTTTTCGTTCCAGAGATATTCAAGTTTTTAAAATATGCAAATTAGCCAAGTGATGTTGTCATAGACTCAACCAGATTTTGTTCAAATATGACAAAAAGAGTTTGTCTCAGAAATGTTTGGTTCTTTGCAGTAAGATTCTACTAAATGTGCTCCACAATATGAGCTTAACAGTTTTGTTACCATGGCAACCAACTGGGTTCCAGACCTCCCCTATATTAACAGCTTTTCTGACCACCTTTTGCGTTCCATTTTGATATTAGGGACTTTAAGATAAAGGAACGCGGACCGTCGCGAAAGAGAACCGGAAGTAAAATGGCACTTGAAAGCCTCACTGCGCACGACCACAAGTTAGATGTGCTGAGTTTTTGTCGGCGACGGACGTGACTCGAAGGCTTTCCGCATTGCTGATAAAACGTGAGTCAATTGGTGGTCTTTTTGGTTTCTACAGACCTTTTCATAAACAGTGCCTGTATTATTTTGGATGTTTAAGAATCACCTTGTTATTTTTGATTTACAAAGTCGGTTGGAAATACATACAAGACAAAAATTAAGCCGTTTTGCCGAGATCTCGGTAACCGGGCCAACCCAGGAAACCGAGCCAGCCATGAAAGGCCCTAACATCTCTTAAAATCGCTGAAATCTTAACACTAAGGCAGAATGGCTGGAAATAACACTAAGCAATCTCGGTAGAAACCTCTGTTCTGTGAATACTCATACATTGACTGATTTCAGTTTCAGTTGCTGATCTCCGTTAGAAATTCCGTGCAATTGCATTACACTTGGATCTAGCCGGGAATGGCTTCGAAGCCCAAGTGAGTTTTCAGCGATAAATTTGTTGAATGCGTATTCCAAACGTCCCCAAGCAAGTTTCGTGTTGTATTCACTTTCATCGTATAAAACTTAGTTTTTAAACCTATACCTTCATTTGGTTAAGGAAAGCGAAAGTCAAAAATTAAAATGTCCTTTATAACCTTACTGTAAGTAGTTCCAGGCATTTTACAGTGAAGACCATCCGAATAGCCAGAGAGGAGACCTTAAAAAGAACGTATTGACAACAATTTTAGAGGGTTATTCCTGGACTCAAAGCACACTTACAAGTCAGCGAATCTTGAAAAAATATGGAGTCTATATATAGCACATATATCAACAACGGAAGGCGAGAATGGAAAAATCACAGGCTTTAAAGCTTTTTATTGTCCCAGGCAGTTTTGTGTAGCTGGATTTTTCTGGTCAATTAATGTTCAATATTTGCATCAACTGGTTATTTTTGTGGTATTATTAAAATTATATTATTATTGTTATTA
>JAHPZR010038437.1:12500-18264 GCA_019787425.1 Platygyra sinensis | reverse complement strand
GCCCGCTTTTCATTGTGGTATCCTACGAAAATTACCATGATAATGGTTGATATTTATTTATTTTTTATTTTTTTATTGATTTATTTAATCATTTACTCATTCATTAATTTATTTCGCCACTTCAAAATTTCAGTAATACGGAACAAAAAGTTAGTAATAATAAGGCTAATCATAAAATTACAATTTCCTCGATTGTGATTGGTCTAAAAAACTCCTATTTCCCACTAATTCACTTGTCAAGCTGTTATCGGACAGTTTGTTATCGGACACCTTGTTATCGGACAGTTTGTTATCGTGTTTCTATCGAGTTATACAAACACGAGTGGAAGTTTGGGAGAATGAGAAATGCGGTGGAGAAAAAGGAAAACAACTTGTTAGCTTTGGATATCAAAATGTAAATTCTCTTTGCTCGCGCCATCACTACGTCAACAAGCGCGCGCTAGTTTTGTGTCTCCATCGAGTTATACAAACACGATTTTTAACCAATCAGCGCGCGTGCTTTCTTGGGACTGTTTTCTAATTAAAGTTGTGGTTTAAATCAACCAATCACAACCTTGGTTTCAATCACCATAGAAACAAGTGTACAAACTCCTAAAGTTGGGGCTTTCTTCAAAATGGAGAATTTTTTCCCTTGAACAATGATTATGTTTCAGAAGACAGAAGTGATTTATTTTATCCTATGGCACAAATGTTTATGCAAACTATCCAGACGAGTTCCTTTGTGGGTATGTTAACATGTTCAGATGAAGTTCAGCCATCCACAGCATTGTTTATCGCTTCGCAACAACCGCAGCAAACGGAGGTAAAAATCCACCCGGCTGTAATACCACTGCACAGTACGCTAGTATTTCCTCCCTCGAAAATCCTCATTTTGTTCAACAAAATCAATATACAGGAGCAATGACAGTAGACCAAGCCGAGTTTTCCCCTTGTATCAGACGGAGAAATTTCAGAAATAAATAATAGTAAAACCACAGCCTCCAAAAACATCGCTCGAGCAACTAAATCATAGATGGCAGCATAGGTAGAACGTTGTAAAGCCAAAAACATTAATGCATTTAACTGCCAGTGAAAGACGAGAATTGTTTCACATTGCTAGCGGATACGTGCCTGTACAATCCAGCTCGATAGTCTGCGATTTCTTCGACATTTCCTTTGCACAGTTCGGTGCCTGCAGCCTCAGCAAATCAGTCCACCAGCTGTAGGAGAATGTTCGACCAGCAGTTCCAATCAGTTCAAACCAAGTTTCTTCATTAGCGAGTGTGGCAGAATTCACCGGTATGCCGTCGTCCAAATACAGTATGGCTACAAAAATCTCTCGGCGCCATTTTAAATTTTCAATAAACAGTTCAGTGTGTTTAAAAAACACCAGCAAACAAAAAGCCAAGGAAACGAAGAATCATAATTGACTCTGGCTCTGATGTTTACAACTTGAAGTGAGCTGTCTATTGACTCAGCTTAAAAACCTTGAATCTTTGCTGGAAAAACTGCCCTGGCTAGCGTTCGGAATTTTAATCAAATTCCGCAAAGTTCTGCGCAGTTGACCGTTTTTCATGCATGGTTGCGTTTTTGACTGACATAAGACTTGTTTTTCGCTCGTCACTTGACTGTTGTCGATTTCAGAGCGACATTAAATGCAAATTTTCGTTTTCTTTCATAACTTTGCTATTCTTCTTTTCTCGGAAATTGTAATTGTTATGATTAATTGGTAACAAGACTTCGTGTCGTCCAATTCTGTCTGTAATCATACTCGTGATAAACAAATCGGACTCCCGCTGCGCGGTCGTCCGATTTTGTTATCACTCGTATGATTACAGACCGAATTGGACTCCACTCAGTCCTATTACCATTACTAATCACCATTATGGTATAAATAATTCATTACATGCTATCAATGAACTAACTATTTTATTTTCGTTACTATTTATCTCAGGTTTCGTTGTCTGGTCCGTTCTGTTGTCCTTTCTGTTTTTTGTACCGGCAGTCTTACTTGCTTATAAGGACAATGTCATAGCAAACTGGCTGCTTGGAATAGCCTCGTCGGCTGCAAAAAGTTTCATGTGAGTTAATAACAAATTTGAATTTAATCTTTTACCATAGAAACTCTATTCTGGGGATTAGGGGCCGACCACACTACCCCGGAGAAATTGTAAAACGGCGTTTTTACTCTGAAAACGCGTCATATGTTTTCCCTTTACAATACGCCGGGAAAACTTCGGTTATAAAGTTTATTTGTTTAAAAAAAAAAAAAAAAAAAAAACTGATATGTAAATACGACAGTCACCGGCCATTTTGGATTTGTGTCTGAGGAAAACTCGAGATTTTTTTTCTTTTTACATTTGAAAGGAGAGCAGAATTAAAATACTGGGTGAGGAGGGGTAGGGGTTAAGTCATCTGGTCTGCATGGATGTAAAAACGTGCATAAATATTTCAAGTAGCAATGCATGCACTTTTTTGCAAACAAAAAAGTAAAAATACAAAAATTGCCCTCACAGGATATTTTTTTGTTGCAAGTTGTATAATGCACAATGATTGCCGTGTTTTGTTGACTAACAAACTCAGGCCGGAGGCGCTGCCAAAAACAAAAAGTAAAAAGTAAACAAAGAAAATCAGCAAACTCTACATGCCGCTATGACGTAAGGACGAACCGCGAAAACAAAGACCAGACTAGTTTGTTTCTTTATTAAACGATCAAAACTATCAAATCATTTATTATCTTTTGCTATTCACAGGAATTTGCTATTTAGTTACATATTATACACATTTAGCGTGATTTGCTCCGCGAAATGGCTCAGAAAAAAGCGAAGAATAAGGTCGAACAAGACGCTAAGAAACACCTTCTTTGGAGAGTATATATCACGATCCCGCCGTTCAAGTTTCAAAATTACCCAATTGAATTACCGGTTCTGAGAATCTCTCATAATCTTTCATCTTTTATCTTTATTCATTCTTTATGCACATAGGAAATTCATCAGGATCAGCAAATACAAGGAGCATATTTATATCTATACCAAAACTAATCTTGCCGTGCCCTGCTGTTAGCAAACTCAGGCCGGAGGCCCTGAAACCAAAAAAGAGTTAGACAACAGCTTCTATCCCGCATTACCACTAACCTTTTTTGCAAACTTAGCGTGACAGTGTCGTAGCTAGTTCTTAGTTCAATTCGTATTGGTTTGTTTTCAGCGCAATTTAACTTAAGGCTGCTCGTTGTCTTGCAGACCATCAGCTGTTTTATCCATTTTCTTATGGTTGTTTCAGCGTATTGTCCTTTCCCGCTGGGTTTTTCGCAACAGAGATTTCCCGAATTTGACTGTCACTATTGATAACCGGTAAGTGTTATTTTTTTTGAAAAATTCACTCCTGCCTCAGGTCTTTTTCACCTATAAAATAAAAAAAAGCAAGCCTTGTTTTAAACGGGGCTTTTCTCAGGACGTTTCCTCGGTTTTGTATCACTACTGTTCCTCAGGCGCCATAGTTCCAGCCCAATATGGCGGACTTTGTTGTGTTCAGTTTGTGCCCGCGTTCTCAGATTTTGACGCTGTGTAACCACAGTCTAGAATTTTTTACTTATTCATACTGGTTGCCTGAAAAATTTTGGAATGTTGATGTCAAGACTTAAGACTCTGCCAGACTTGAGACTTACCACTTCAATAATTATACACAACCAAGTCCTTTATATACCGAACCGAACAACTCATCCCCTATACCATCGCGTTGGGCAAAGGTTGAGGTAATATTTTCCATATAAGTGCCCTTCTTCTCCCTTCTCCTCTCACCTTAATTCCCCCCACCTCTCCGTGTTGGTGACGCTGGTGCAAGAAAGTCATTTTAAAAGAAAACGTATCACATTCGCCCGACTGTTCTACTACAGAGTCGTATTTTAACTTTAAGTTACGTTTAGTATCTTGCGTTGAGCAATAAAGGTTCTGCACAACTTCTTCTTTGTACCCAATCTTTCTATTTTCAGACGGCTGTTTTCTATAATGTCCTACATGTTCGTTTTCCTCAACGTCATTGTGGGCTCGTTTGCATACCTGTTGCGTCTGATAAAAGGACTGATACTGGGGCTTTTCTTCATATCTCGTCTCGACCGAACGTGTTTAATGCAAGGATTTCAGAGATGGGACAAAGGTACTTGTTTCCCTTTGTTTTTTCGCAGATCGAAAACTTAGGTTCGCAAAGCGTGCTTGTGGTCTTATGCTTATTTTGAAGTGTTGTTTTTAAATGTCCGTATCCTGGAAGGAAATTTAAGTGCGAAAATTATGGCAGAACGCTGTTTCCTTACTTAATTTTGCTCTAATAATACTACTACTAACAATAATAACAATAATAACAATAATAACAATAATAACAATAATAATAATAATAATAAACAAGCGAATAATAATGATTATGTTATAAGCCGACGTTTCGGCGTCATCGTGGCACCATTCTCAAGGTAAAGTAAATAAATGAATAAATGGAGAAGTGAGAGTCACCTGGGACATGACTATCTATACAGACAAGGTGTTGAAACATAATCGACCAGATATTACTCTAGTGCATATAGATACACAGAAATGGACTCTTATTGACATAGCTCTGTTAGCTGACCAGAACTGAGGAGGAGAAGGTGGAAAAGTACATGAAATCATTCATGGAGCCTCGAAAGTCACAGTAATACCTATCGTGACTGGAGCGAGCCATTATAACAATAATAATAATAATTATAATAATAATAATAATAATAATAATAATAATAATAATAATAATAATAATAATAATAATGATAATGATAATGATGATAATGATAAATGATAACGTTAATGGTAATGATAATGATAACAATAATGATAACGATAACAATAACGATAACGATAACGATAACGATAATGATAATGATAATAAACAAGGGAATATTACCGGTATAAGCCGACGTTTCGGTGTCATCGTGACACCATTCTCAAGGCAAAGTGAATATATAATGCGATATCGATGATTTGATTTCTATAGTCTCTACAAATTAAAACAATAACAAAGGATCACAAGTTCCTCAAGTGAATAGTACTTTGCGCGAATCGAATCTGTTTGCACGTTTTGGAATGGTTTAAGCTTCATATCTTATAAGAAGAATATCCTTAAGGTGGCTCAAAACAGTTTCCAGCACATTCCAAGACTTAGATTTTGATGTGTCATTATTACCACTCTTTATCAATAGGCCTTTTGCCACAAACGATCACATGGTACAAAATCCGCCATACTGGTGGGCAAGCTCATTATTATTCCCGCAGTGGGACATTAAAACAAAGGCCAGCCACGCTTGACTGGTTGAAGTCTCTTTGTTTCAAAGTCCCAGTGCGGGAATAATAATGAGCTTGCCCACCAGTATGGCGGATTTTGTACCATGTGATTGTTTGTTGCAAAAGGCCTATTGATGCTACATTTCTGGTATCAAAAAACTGCCCAATCACCAGGTCAACACATTGGTATTATTTTCGTGGCACAATAGGTTACCATAGCAACACCATGACCTGCTAAAAACACCTGTAGTTTCAGCTTCAAGTGCTTATATTTCAAAAACGGCACGGTGAAATTTTTTATTGTATAATTTTGATAAGCAGGGTAAGATGCAACTCTTGGCAAAGTTTAAAAAAATTCTGTAAATTGGATTCCGAGCCACCTTAAATTTTCGAAAATTTAGGGTGGCTCGGAAAAGACAAATCTAAGTGCGTAAGCTGTTGGTTGTTGGAATTTCCCACT
This sequence comes from Platygyra sinensis, assembly GCA_019787425.1. Classification (NCBI taxonomy): domain Eukaryota; kingdom Metazoa; phylum Cnidaria; class Anthozoa; order Scleractinia; family Merulinidae; genus Platygyra; species Platygyra sinensis. The sequence goes on along the minus strand of JAHPZR010038437.1, from coordinate 12,525 downwards.
TAATGTCTCCCTTCTATTTTGACTT
>JAHPZR010038437.1:0-10000 GCA_019787425.1 Platygyra sinensis | reverse complement strand
TTAGACCCGACGGTTTATGACTGATTGAGTTCTGTTGTTGTTTCTTTCATTTTAAACAGCCTACTGCCGTGAAATCCGTAACCCGCGCCTCTCTCAAAAGGCGGTAAACCGTTGGCTGCTCGCCGCAACTCTCCTCCGCAATCCATCACTTATACAGTACCGTCGTCAGTGGTATTCCAATCCCATTGGGATGAGTGAGGCCGACACTGCTTCTATTACCGTCTTGGTACAGTAGAGAAAAAGTGGCATTCTTCAAAAGGCGTGTAGGATATATTATTCACTACACAAAAGCCTTTTTTGGTCCAGCCTTTAATGTTACCTTTATATAGCTATTGTTTACATTTCCTTGTGTTATCATTGAGGTATTCAAAGCATTTTATAATAGCATGTTTTTCCTAGTATCTGCACATCATATTGAGTTAGGACATTCTTATCATAGTTGAATTTTTGACAGCTATAAGTGTTACTTATTGCAATCTTAAGACTGCGAAACTAAAACGGAGTTAACTGAAAAAAAAACCTTCAGGCAGTGTATCTTATACCGCGGTATTTTGAATCCCATGCCGGTTTTCCGTTGCCAAACTGCCATAACGGGCAGCTTGCTTTCTATTTAACATTTCCAGGGAAAAGTAGTGTGGTCCTTGCAAATAACAACCAAGATTATGGCAAGACACGCGTATGGTAAAAACAGCACTACATGTTTTGGACGTTTTAGTTAAATGTACATTAACGTTCTGTTACTAAAGCTGAATGACAAGCGGGTTATTATTATATTCTTATTATCTGTCCAGTTGGGAAGTACCACAGTACCTTCAAAAGAACACTGTATCTCTAATTATCTTAATTATTTGCATGGTAGTTCAGTTTTAGTGACGGAGAAGGTTTTAGTCTTAAAACACTCTTTAACAGTTTCTCGCTAGTTTAGTAACTATTTGTACTTGTTGTGTTACAAGAGCATCAACTTATCAATAAATTGGCCTTTAAACCTGTTTCAAACTATCTCGTCCAATTCAGACTCCTCCTTATATTCACTCAAATCAAAGGGAATCCTCTTCTGTGTATTTCCTTGCTGGAAAACTAACGTAAAACCTAATGTTATTGTAGTGCTGTCTCAATTATTCTTAATATTTCTTCATAGTTCATTTTATTGGTAGCAGTCCTCACGAATCATTCACGCAGCTCGAGAAAGTTGCGTCACAGCTCTCTCCGGTTCGTGTTGTTCGGTTTTCAGAATGTGGCATCACCCTTTGGAATCTTCTTTTGAAACGCCCCTGGATCTACAAAACCCAGAAAAATAGAATTAATTGACGTGTTTTCTTTACTTTGGTGATACGTCAATTTAGACAGCGACTATGGACTAATGTAGGAAAATCTGAAACAAGGGTTCGTAGCAGTTGGCCTGGCGCGATACGTTATGGGCGAGGGGTATACCTCCCCATAAATCGCAAAAATTCCAGGCTTTTTGAGATCTTATGCCTGTATTCATCTGAGAGCATTTGCGAGGGAGGCGGAAAGGGGAGGACCTCTTAATCCACTCTTGGAGAGTTGATAATACATTGTCCTCTTTTCTGGAAGCATTTGTGAGGGTACATGGCCTGTTAATGTACCTTTGGGGATTTAATCATCTATTGTCTTCATTGTTGTCACAACCAGCTGGTTGACAATGCGTGTTATCAATGAGAGGAGGTCCTATGAAAGTTTAAAGACCTGTTAAACAATTATCTACTTACTTACCTCGCTATTTCTCAGGCAATGAAAAACGAAAATGAAGAATCCCTGTGAATTTATCAGAACATAAAAATCTCGTTAACGCAATTATCAAGATTGAATGCAATTACACTGTAATTATAAAAGTATACTGCTTTGTGAAGCTTTGTACCTGAGTGGAGTTCAAGATTACAAATATGTAGTCGAAAGCGACGTGTAATGGCGACAGAAAACCAAACAGCCACGTGACACCCAGCAAAGGAACCAGCACCACAAATGCTTTGATGCCAAGTCTGCAAGAAAACCACAAAAACAATTTTATACTCATTGAGGATATAACTGAAAATTATATCGATCAGTATAGCTTCTTACTTCAAGAAGTTTGCTTTCTTTCTTGTCGAGATCTGTTTACTAAGTAGTCAGCATTACCACGAGGAAGCAGTAAGCTAAAGTGGTACTGCCAGTTTTTAAGGACGATTGACACTTTTCCGGGCAAATGATTATTTTGTGCCTCTAAATAATAACACGTTCTTTTCTTTTCTTCTCATCTACCCGTGTACGAAGATCGTTTTTAGTGGCACATTCACTCTCGCGAAATTTTGTGTAGGTATAAATGAACTTAATGAAAGTAGGTCAACATGTTTTGGATTCTCGTTAAGTGTCTTGCTGATGTGTCCAACATGTTCACATCCTCACATGTTAATGATTCATTTTGGAGGCTACAATTGTTCTGTTTGCACATAACCTTATGCACTGAGTTACGCGTAACAAATTGCACTCTTTGTACTCTCAAATCAATCATCACATGATCTGAATTGCAGGCAGCAAGGATGTAAACACATTCGCCCAATCCGTCTATTTGATCTGCTCTTTAGGGGAGGTCGCAAAGAAATCTCACCTGATCTGCTCAGACTGGTTTTCCTTGGCGTGTTGCATCGTCATCATCTCCTTGATAACTCGAATCAGGATAAACGTATTAAGCTTCAACAAATGAGAATAAATCATCTCAATGCCATTTTACATCAAAGCTTTTATTTTCACTGATGTTCTCCACAAGTATTACACTTTCAACTATCTAATATGGTAACGATTCGTATTAGTCTCGAGCTCCGAGGCCTTTTTGTCTGCCAACAACCAAGTGAGGAGGATTTGATCAGATCAAAGACAGATCATGGTGGGTAAGTGGCTTTTTGCATCACTTGTACTTTTTATGGGATTGTGCTTCAATAATGGTATAATTTGAAAGTGCAATTGTACTCATCCCTTTCATATACAGCAGGTTAACTAAAGGGGCGGTATAACCAGTTAAAACACCCTTAATTAATCATAGCGTTAAGTGCTAATACTCCAAAAATTAGAAGTACTCAGAGAGCCCCATTCGAATATTGGAATTGTATTTCATTAAGATTCAACCTTTTGTAAAGTTTAGCAAACACTTCCAAATTTTTATGTTAACATGCTTATCACAATTAAGAAAATGATGTATAAACAAAGTAGCAAGATCTTGCACTGATTTCAGTTCGTGGCTGTTTTATTTAATGGGTATTCGAAGAGCGCGTGTTTAATTTGAGATGGTTGTAATTGTTTGGTATCCTTCAACTGTTAAATACTGAGATTTTTTTATTGAGAGATAAATTGTATTTAGACTCTTAATTCGGATATCAGATAATTGTCTGTCCACTTACGAGTTCGATGAGCCCAACAAAGGCGATAAATATCCAGATCAGATTATTAGCGGAAGATATCCAACAGCTTAGACATAATGATAATAAAAACGTTAGCAATAAACGTTACAATGGAGGAGTGAAGAGAATGCAAAAACTAGGGTGACCAAGGACGGAAATGAAGTAGTTGTTAACTGCATGTCAGAAGAAATTTATTATATGTTCATAACACTTAAAGTCCGGCCCGTTCAAACTATGTGCGAAGAATTTGAAAAAGGAACCTTATATTGCTTCGGTTACATCGGCTAATCTGCCACGGATACGGAGCCTTCGAAAACGTTCTTCAACCGGAGGATTTTGAAAACGCCAGCCGGATAGAACACATTTTGAAAATGAAGCTCAGTTTCGAAAACGATGGCATTATGGTAATAATGTCATTTTCGTGCACGAGTTTTTCTCAACAACAATCCAAAATAAACTGTTATTGTTACGTTTTTGAATTCCTCCTACGCAGTGTGAACGGAAAACATTTGATTCGTTTTCAGAATGAAGTTAACTCAGTGAACCTCTGTTCTCAAATTCCCCTGAGGCTTAAATCCTTTGGGACAAATTAATCCCTCTCTTCCCCGATAGAAAAAATAAAAATAGAAAAGTTTGTGAGTCCTTACTACTTATCATTGACAAAGCTCTGGATTCCATCTTTTCCCGCAGCAATACCCAACGAAAGGGCTACGATGACCGCAGGGAGCCCTAAGTAATAACAATAACATATTTTTTTACTTCGCTTCAATTTTTATTAAATCGTACTGTGATTTCAAGACTTTCAATAAATCAATCAATCAAATCTTTATTTAAACACGAAAATCTTATCATAAAACTGGTCCTCCTAGGAGTCGTGTAAAATATTACAAAGAATACATTAATTATATTAACAGGATTGGACAAACTAACAATACATATATATCACATTAACTAACGAACTAATTAACTAGCCTACTTTGAACTGAAATCGGAAATAATGTAAAACAGGAACTCTAGGAGATCAGGTCAGTGTAACCCAGTGCGGGAAGTTTGAAACTCTCCACCAAACCATCTCTGTTAAGGGCAACTTCGAGTTGATGCGGCTATGTACTTTATACTTAAACTCACTTTCATTATTATAGATGGATAATAAAGGACCTACTTTCGGTCTAATATCTACCCTCGAGTGTAATGTTTTAGGAACCTTTAGATTTGTTGCCCTCTAGAAGGAAAGACTTCTTTTCCGTCCTAGTGTAGTACCTTCAGTGTTGCTAAACTGCGTTGCCTTAACAATGTTCATCAATTGGTCCAGACAATGAACAAAACAATGGCTGCTGTTGCCTCTAATCACGCTAGGAGCTGCTGGAAACTACTTATAAAACAGAATATGTTACTGATTGTCCTCACCCCAGGAAATCGCTTGGTATACACGCATTTTGTCCACGATGTTGTAGACCTTGACAACAAACAAGTAAAGATAGATTCCCTCCACAAGCATCCAACAGAAAGCTGCCATCAGACAATACTGCAAAAGGGCCGCCACTGCGACACAACCACCCTACGAAAACAGAATAAAGGTTAAGCGGTCAAGACAGAGAAAATTCACGACAGTTCTAAATAAATATATGTTTCCACCTTGTTTCCTGTAGCATCAATTCCGGCAAGGAAGATGACATGTCCTGCTCCAATAGCAGTGGCGAGGCTCACTCGGATGTGGGACAGAGGTGTATGCCGGTCACTACCAGTTTCCAGGTGGATAAATTAAAAAGAACAAAAACGGCAAATAGACGATTCAGTGTAAGTAGGGTAGACATCAAGTGAATATTATTTTGAACTTCTGTTTCCGTGTTGTCTTCACGTTGCAAGGTGCTGGCACCTTGACCATGACCATGCTGGGCATTTTGAATAGTGACCTCAACCAATCACCGGTGCCTACTGTATCCTTTGTACTGAGTATGGTGGGGGGATTGAAGGACGTTTAAAGTGAAGGTTCTCGTCCAATAACACAACCCGAGGAACCCTGCAAGACTTCATCATGAGCTCCGCGCAAAGAAATAGACCACTGTGCCTTTTATTAAGGTCAAGGTCCCAGCCACACTTCGCTCGAGAAATTTGAAAACGCAACAATCACCGGTCATTTTGGATTTGTGTTCGAGGAAAAGTCGGTCAGGAAAATCACGTGATTATCGTGACGTCATCGTTTTCGAAAAGCTTCTTTTCAGAGTGATTTCCGTCTACACCAGAATGCAAACCCGTGTTTTCAAAGTCCTCTCACGGCCTAACCATAGAAATATAGCTGCGTTTTCAAATTTCTCTGGCGTTGTGTGGACGGACCCTAAAGTAGAAAATTTGATGAGTACGTACGTGAGCAGTAGATAACTGATTATTGTGATAACAACTCCAGTTAGAGATAAGGACATTCCTACGCGTGTGAGAATGGTCAGGATTTTGTCATCTTTCTTGGATGGAAGGGTTGGACCCTAAAATATTAAGATAGAAGACGTTCACCTTTCATTTAATAAAGCCGGATTCAATAATGTAATAAGAGGAGAAGGTTGTTGCTGTTCAAAAGTAGTTTGTTGTTAAAGTGTATTATCGTTTGTCTCACGATCTGTAGTCACTTGGGATGTAGTTAGGGACGTGTCGACTGCTTACTGCCAGTGTTCAGGCGATGAGGTTGACTGATTATGCGGCACCATTTATATCACAAAGATCACCTAAACAAGATGGCGTAGTCTACAGGATTCCCTGCGAGTGCGGCAAAGTCTACATCGGGGAAACAGGGAGACCTATACCGGAGACCGATCAAACAACACGACAGTGATTTACGACTCGCTCATACCCAGACCTCCGCCGTGTCTGAGCACGCCCACAAGACCAGCTACAGTCCAATTTGGCACGAGGTCAAGTTTATTGATGGAGACCCTCACTATTACACACATAGGGCTAAGGAAGCTATCCACATAAGACTTCAACCTCAATACATCAACAGAGATCAACAGCGGATCGCTGAGGGAACAGCTACTCGCCGGAACAACAAAACCGAACGGAAGGATCGAGATGCACCAATCACAACCGGCCATCGTGATATAAATGGTGCCGTGCAATCAGTCGACTTCATCGGCTGTAGAAGACTAGCAGTATTAACGCAATCGGAACGTCGCGATCAACATCCCAAGTGACTACTATACATTGTGAGACAAACCGTGATCAAAATCTTAAAAATTCAAAGCACATTTGGGGGTGAATTGGTAATATTTCTGTTTTAAACATTTCCCTGTAGTGGGGCGTTATATATTGAGTGCCCAGTTACTGACAGTTGTTGCACCAAAACAAATGTTTTAACGCGCGAATTTTTTCTTCAGTAATGACAACTGACTTTTTTGATTTGAGCGCGACTTCCCTGGATTTTTCACCTCATACTTGACGACGAAAACATCGTACACTTTCTTTGGCACAATCCAGAAATTTCAAGTATCGAGCTTTTGAAGGCTAAAACTTAAAGGGGCACTGTCACGGATTTAGCGTCATTACAGCCGAAATATGTTCCTGCATCAATGGAAACCCAAAAATAATGATGCAGTTTTGTTACTAGGACTTTATCACTACACCGAAACCATTTATTGCTGCCTATCACTTAGCATGGCAAGGATGGAAAGGGATTGAAATTTGAAAAAAACTAGCCAGTTTTTTCAAATTCTAGAGCCATTCCTTGAAAATATTGCCAGAAATTCATTATGGTTTGCTCTCTGAGCCACTATTCGTTTGATATGTTTCTGTTAGTCCATTTGAGCATTTTGGGAACGAGTAAAGGTACCAGGTAAAGATTTCAGCAACGAATGAAGCTGAAAACAGCAAAACTCCCGTGACAGTGCTCCTTTAATTAGTTTCCACGGTTGGTTAGTGTCAAATTTTCAACTTTTATAGCCCTTATTATCCACTTTCTATAAAGGACACGCAAAAACATGCTCGCTTTCAATTTCCCAAAAAAGATCAATAACGTTTGAAAACTCGTGGTTACCGCTACATTTTCTGTTGCCAAATGGAAGTGGCAAGCCTATTCAACATGCCATTAGTTTCTTGTTGTGAGCTAAAGGTATTTAGACTGCATTTTAGCTGAACCAGCGAGAGGCTGTCAGAGACGCTAAAAGCCCTTTTGCAACGATTTTGTTGGGAAAAACGTACCGAAAATAATTTTAACATAACCATTTGCCATGTAGTTTAAAGATCTTTTAAAACGTGTTTGCGGATATGCGTGGCTACCCCTATTTTTTTTTTGTGGACTCCAATAGCCCTTACAAAGTTCGACTTTTTCCGCGTGGTCCTAACCTGGCGCAAAAACATTTGTATTTAGTGGGCACCGTCCTTAATTTGTTGTACTGCTCATCCAACCTTAGTTAAAGCCAGTGTCGGGAAAAGTCACGACCGATGTGAGGTTAATGAAACACAAGAATGGATAACACACTTTAATGATTCGTTCTCAAAGCGTTTGTTCTATGCAGAGTAAAATGGGTATCGAAAGCATACTTTGGACAAGTATTTCCCAACCTGCGTCGCAGACGTAACCGATCGAGGGTTACTCATTTGTCTGCGACTCAGGCTAGTATTACCTCAGGAGAAGTCACCACCAATATGAGATTAATGAAACACAAAAATTGATAACACACAGTAATGGTTCGTTCTCAAAGCATTTGTTATATGCAGAATAAAATGAGTATTTAAAGTATACTTTGGATAAGTATTTCCCAGCCTGCGTCGTAAATGCGACCTATAACGGGTTACTCATTTACCGGTAAATGTCTGCGACTTAGGTTCGTATTCACCAAGCGCGTGTTTTGCGAAAGGTCATGAAGCAGATTGTGGTACCGCAGTGGTGAGAGCGCTTGCCTTGCACCAATGTGGCCCGGGTCAAAACGTGGACCTGTGGCCCGTTTCTCGAAAGATCCGGTAACTTAACGGGCCCAAAATCATATTTTGAAATCAGTCTCGAGAAGAGTCTGGTAATCAATGTTCCTTTGTAGCTAATATTCGACACACTCCACTGTGGTTGCCTCGGTAGCTCAGTGGTTAGAGCACCTTTCATGAGATCGGGGTGTCGTGGGTTCGAATCCCGCTCGGGGCATTTGATTTTTTCCGGCATTTGTTCTGTTCATATATAAGGTATATCAGAGTTGACCTCTCTGATGATGAACAAGAAGTCCATTTTGTTTCTTTGGGTAATAACTTAACTGCACCATTTTCAAAACTTTTGAAACTCCCGTCCTTAATGGAAAACAAACAGCTTAACGGGCCCGGTAATTACAGGGAGCTTCGAGAAACGGGGCCCCCGGTGTCATAAGTGTTTTGCGTTTCAGTGTTGTTGGCTCCCGTCCTTGCTTTGAAGAAATTTTCTCTGAGTTCTCCGACATACCTGAGTTATGCGACAAAAATATCAAGAAGGCCTTTAAAAATACGCTACCTGATGGCTTAAAAAAAATCGGAATTGCTAAATTCCAACGCGATAGGGATTTGTCAGTCGTAATCACTCAATCAATTAAAGTGGTACTATGGCGAAAATCGCATCTTTCCTATTGAGGCCATTCTAAAACTTAGTCAAGTAGTCTGTATGAGAAGAAACATGCCGTTTACTTTTTCTAAATATCTCTTTTAGTTCCAGAAATATTAAAGTTTTTGAAATATGCAAATTAGCCAAGTGATGACGTCATATACTCAACCAAATTTTGATAAAATATAATGAAAAAAAATATCTCAACCAATTTGTATCAGAAATGTTTGATTCTTTGCAGTGGGGTTCTACTAAAGATGCAAGGGAATATGAGCTTAAATTTTTTTTTTTACCATAGCCCATTTCGCATTTTTCCTGGAACCCTTTGGATACATTTCGTTGATTTTGTCATTGGTCCTGCGAATTATCGTAAATTTTGCAGTTTTCGTAAATTTCGTAATTCTTGTAATTTTGGATGGGCCTTCCTTCCTTCTCAATTCTCACAACTTTGGATGGGGGTTCCCTGCAACCCTTTGAATAGATTACATAGACTTTGTCAATAGTCTTGCGAATTATCGTAAATTTCGCAGTTTTCGTAGCGGCGTTCAATCCTGGACATTACTCCGTGAGGTGAATATTGACGTTCCCAGTCTCGGCCGGGCGGTGACGACAACTAGTACATAATTTTCCTCTATTTAGGCAGTCATATTTCAACTTTTTGCCCAGCTAGCACGGCTGAAAACTGAATGTGTACTTCATTGGACTGCAGAGAGAGAATAAATTGTGAGTTCAGCGAGAGATATTGTGAGTAAATTGCACCCAGTCACTTACTATTACTGCAGAAAAGTACCCCGATGAATTATTCATTACTCCGAAAACTACACCCAGCATCTACTATTCCAAAGTCACTCTCGTTTCCACGTACCCCCTTGATATCGACTTCCCTTGATTACCCTCTTTTCCACGTAACTCCTCCTCCTTCAATTCCACCAATCAGCTTTCTGACACGAAAGCGAGGCTTTTTGGTCTGGGTGAGCCGATATGACGTATTAAACCGAGTTTGCTGATTATCTCTGCTGTGTTTCCATATTTCCAACGAAACGTTTATGTTCTCAAACATTAA
>JAHPZR010038436.1:17500-23059 GCA_019787425.1 Platygyra sinensis | reverse complement strand
GTAGAATATCACTGTAAAATTTTGGGCCGATGACTGGGATAGAACCGATCATTCATCATCTCAGCAACCAAGAACGAATTATATGTGGGTCATGCAACGAAGTAGTAGCAACGTGTCAAAATAGCTCGTACTCAGGAAAACGAGTCCTCATAACAATAGCTACTGTGATTTCAGTTCACAAATTCAAAGCAAAATGTTCTTCTGTGAAACAGAACATACTAGTAGTGGAAAAGGAAAAGACAATTCTGATCGGAAGAATATTCGAATAAGCATCACACACCTTTTCTGAAACAATAAACAAATACCTAGGCAAGTCTCTGCTACTCAAATGAGATCTACAAGATTCACTTCAAAACTACGGCGATGCGAATTCAAAGTCGAACATGCGGATTGGCAACTGTGGGCGTTGATGAACATCAAAAGATACTGTCGCAACTCTGGTTTCAACATTGCGGCGAGCGTCTGATGAGGAGTTTCAGAATGGATATGAAAACAGTATTCCTCCCTACACTAATACTGGAGAGCTTTGTTGTTCAGAGCATTTGATATAAAAGTTCACGAGGATAGATTCAGAAACGTGTCCCCCGAAATTCTGGCACAAGTGCTACAAACTGGCTCCAAGAAGGCGTGGACGCAAAACAAATTGCTATTATACGCTTTGTGTCGCTATAACGAAGCCAGCGACAAAAGCATGGTCGGAGAAAAAAATCTTTTCGGCTTGGTGTGGAAACCATTCTAAAGAGGTAAAGTACTTGATGGAAAACAATGGCAAACCCAATATTATTTTCAGCAAGGAGTAATAAGAGCTCAAAAGCTACGGATCGAGTAACTGAACCTCTCTACCCAGAACTATTTTGGCTGGGGGGGGGAAAACATTGAATTTGAGTTACATCAGCCCGATCTGCAAAGAAGTCGTGGACCAGCCGTGCAGACCCAATTGCCCTAATCCCAAAATATAGTTTCTGGTGCTAAGTTTGAAGAACATTGCCTTAATATTTCTAGAGATATTCTTGATTGAGTGTTGTACTGTTTTAGTTTAACCACCTATGACGTCATCACTTTCATCATTTGCCTAATAAAAACGTAAATATCTCTAAAACAATATTCCAAAAACAAAAACGCAATTCTTCTTTAGTTTGAAAAGCCTTTCAAATAAGCATCAATTATGTTTTTACTTCATAGGCACTTTCTGGGATATCCATTAACGCTGATGGTTGATTTTGTCGTGGAATTTTATTCTTTGCTAAGTAATTATGACATGTTCTACATAACCACATTGTTGACACTTTTTTGTTTTTAAAAGATATTTTTCAGCAGCAGGGTCTGATGTTCCTTATTTTAGCAGCTGGTAAAGCACTGTTTTTATACCACGGCTGGTCACAACAACTACAAATATGTAATGGGCCCTAGGACACAATGTTATGGAACCTCGATTTTAAGGCAGCCATGTTTTGTATTTTTTCCTTGCTTGGTTTTTGAGATTCAGTGTTTTCAATCTCGTTAGTGCTTAAGGTTTGCTTACCATTGTTACATTCATAGTTTTAATTCTTTTTATTAGTAGCCTTTCTAGTATTTCTGTAATAGTTCATGTAAGAATTCCATTTTTTCTGCTCACGAGTCTTAAATTTGCACCACTTTATCATTTTCACCGCTTGTGGTGCTTATTCTAACACCCTTGGATCAGAACTGTGTTTTTTCTACTACTTGTGTGTTTAGTTCAGAAAGAAAATTTCGCTTTGCGAAACTGAAATCACAATAGCCACTGTTATGGGGCTCCTGAGTAAGAACTACTTCGTACTGAAAAGTGAACGATCAACATAATACGAGCGTGGAACAAAGAAAAAATCTGAGTCACCGACAGGAATCGAACCATTGACCTCCTGAACACCGGGTGGGCGCTCTATTCACTGAGCTACGAGAACTCATGGAGAGCAAGGTCAATTAACTGAGTTCATATGTGACAGGCATCCTGCATACTGCTAGTATGGGATCAGCACTGTCGAAGATATACACATACTGCATAAGATATATTTTCAGATGGCACCACCATGTACATGATTAAGAGAGGTCCGACCTCACATAATCCAAGATACGCATATAGGTTAGCAGTTACTTCTTTTACATGGACCGCGGATACCATTTTAAAGTGATAGGGCTAAAAAATCTGGCCAATACAAACAAACGTTAAGGTCAGTGTTTCGCCTTTTATCTTGCATTTGCTCGCCATCTGGGGCCCTAGAAAATAAATCCCGGCAATAAAAGTGGTAGGGCTATATACCTACCAGCCCCTCCGGTCCCCGTTTTAACAGTTATTATATAAATAACTCCATTACCTACCGAGGAGCCATCATTTGGAACCTACTTTAACATTTTGCAAATGACAGAGGAATCAAAGCCCTCATAAACAAAGCTTGGCAGTCCACAAAAGTTAAGCAGTTGAATTTTATCAGCCGAGTCAATTTCTGTTATGCGACAAATAGACCCAGATTTCATTTATTTTTAATATATACTGATCGGAGAGGTGCGGGTTGGAAGGGAGTGGTACTAAACAGACTAGGGGAGGGAGGGGACGGTAAAAAGAAGTTTTAGTAACAATAGATAGAAGGTTTAGTTGCTTGATTTTTAGGAACATATTTTTAAATTAATCATGATTGTAATAATAGCACCTTTAAATGTCCATACGGCCAAAAGGGTTTTGTGGTTTTGGCATCTCTATAACATCTAAAAGTGTATTCAAGCTAAAAAAAATTAATTCGGATGCTTTTTTGCCATAAAATCAAGCTTTAAATTTCCCGCTTCGGCCACGCCGCCCAATGAAGTTCACCGCGTAATGAAAGATCGGTGACGAATGGCGTCACTTCAGGAACATTTCAACGCTTCATATTTTTGTTTTGCTTCCTCGACGTCTGCAATGCTTCAGCAACTTTGGTTTGTTTGCTTTTTGTCGACGAAAACTCCTCACTACCACTGAGACAACAGTGACCTGAACTAGCAGGGTTTGGCGGTTCCTGTCACGGCGTCACCACGCATTCAGAGTTCTAGACGCTGTTTTTACACTAGCCTGTGAGCAGGCTCACATTGGAGCGCAGGCGAGAATTGAAGCACAAGCGCGCGCGGCGTAGCCGCGAGCGCGAAATCGAGCGGCGAAGCCGCGAGAGGAGAAAGTGAGCCTGCTCTGATCTCTGCAAATTTTTCATTTCCACCCCGGAAACCGCAGAAAAATAAGCCAACTAATTTTCATCGGAAGTATGAACGTTGGCAGCTTAGATTTCTTGGGAAAATTGTAAATCTTTTTCATAACAACATTCAGACGCGATATACTTTGCTGATAAAGAAAAACCCTCAAAGTTTGTCTAGCAATGACACACACTTGATTCCAAGTGATCTTACTTTTCGCAGTCTGGTCTTTGATGAAATACGTTCGTGTTGTTTCGTTGCCCGCTTGCAATCACAACAGTGTCACATACGTTTGTAATATTTAACTCTTCTCATATGCAGACGGCAACACGACAAGTACATCTTGATTTCCTGCTCCCTCTTTAGTTTGAAATTTAACCAGAAATAGACTGGAACTTTGTTAAAACATCAGTAATAAGCACACTTACTCAACTCGTCCTCCGAATCCAAATGTGGACGACTTTAATATTTTATCGTGAGAACGTGCGGTAAATTACCGACTCCGTGGGGATCTAATCGCTCCTCATCAAACATAATAGATTGTCAGTTTTCGCGCCTTTGCCGCTTTTCGACCAATGGTATTTCACTTCGCTCAGGCGAAGCAGAGATGAAAAAATTACAGAGATCAAGGCAGGCTCACTTTCTTGGCACCTCTTCACCAGACTCCTTCCTGCCGGATCGCTCTGCTCTTCGTCGCTCGCGCGCGGGACTCTAAGATGAGCTTGTTCGCAGGCTGTTTTTGCACTGACTCGCTCAACTTTATTGGGCGTGGCCGAAGCGGGAACTTTAAAGCTTGATGTTAGGGCGTTAAAATGTCGGAATCCAATTTTCTTTCTTTAAATACCTTTTTACACATTATAGAAATTACGAAGACTACAAAACCTTGTCACTCTCACGTTTGTAACTCCTTATACTCTTGTACTCCTATGTAATGCTCTCCGCAAAACCGACTATTGTACCTGAAGTAATTATTTATTCCGATGTCAGCTACACAGGTAGGAGTGAACAATGGTAAAGGGATCAAATAAATTTACTGATAGATAAAAAATTTTTGAAACACCGAACAATAGACAGCGGAATATGTGCTGAACAACTATCAAAAGTTTGAGTCAGTTTAAGACGATCTTGTTTGTTCCGAGGCAGTCAAGTTAGACTGCTCGTAGTTCATGTTATATACAAAAAGCGTTTAGCAACAATAACAACAATGAATGTTACGAATAGATAGCATAGCACAACAAGCCCTAAGCTAAATGTGATGCGCGATTTCTGAGCCAAGGCATGTTCCGCAGTATGTCCAGGATAGCGCGTCGAATGTGTCTCATCTTCCAGCAGTAAATAACTGGGTTCAAAGAGGAACCGAGAAATAAGAAAGTCCGTGAGAAAATATACCAACTCTTCAAAGAAATACTGGGCCCGTTGATTTCAGTGGCGACCAAACAGATCAACATAGGCAAATAACAAATCAAAATCATGAGATATACGTAGAATGTACTTACTGCAGATTTAACGAGCCTGGAAAAACTTGCCATTTCGTTATTCTCGCCCAAGTCTTGTACTTGCTGGGCTTGAATCTGATTCTTGTGGCGTCGCACGGTTAAGTAAATTCTGATGTAAGCCACTGTTGTAACAACGAGACCAAATATTCCAAATATTCCAGCAATACGTGAGTACATATCCGGCAGCAACCACACCAATACCACAGAGAAACCTACACTTAGCAACCATATTAAGCTCACCACAGAAACAACACGTTTGTGAGTCACAAAGTCCTGATATCTGAGATGAAGATGAATTGCCAAGAACCTGTCAACACTGACAGCCACAACACCCAAGAATGAAGCGAAACAAAATGTCGAGAAAATCATAACAAATGCATATCTCAAATTGCAGTCATCACTATTTTCTTGAAACCACTTGGCGAGGAGGGAGGAGTAGACTGGTTCAACAATCAATCCAACACCAACATCTGTAACAGCGAGATTCAGGAGCAGTGTCCTCAAATTAATAGGCAACGATAAAGTTTTTCTTATAGCGTGGATTGTTACAACATTCAACATGATGGCGGTATAGGACAGAAAACTGTCAAATACAAGATTAAGAAGGATAGTCCATCGAAGGTTTTCAATTTCGGAGACATTTGGAAAACTACCTGACAACAGCTCACAAGATGACTTCTCCATAACATCCAGTCAGTTTTTAACGCCACTGAACGAGGACATTCAAGATTTTTCTCGAGGCCGAGATACTGCTTTTTTCTCGATTCTTGTCCTTACTAGAGCGATTATCCTCTGTTGATAGGTGGAGGTGGTAAAGTTTCCACAAATCACACTTTCAGATGTATTATTTTGTTTTAAAAATGCTGCAGACAGGTCTATAAAACCA
>JAHPZR010038436.1:0-12500 GCA_019787425.1 Platygyra sinensis | reverse complement strand
AAAAGATTGTGCAGGGTAGTGGACGGCCTTCCAACATAAATCTCAGTTGGCATCTTTGTTTGTTCCTTTGATGTTTGCCGAGCTTCCTAACCAGTCCCCTCTATTAACTATGGTGCATCACACCATGTATCTTGTATTGACATACTTATCAAGTAACCATTCCATGAATTCTGAGTTTGACTTTCAATGAAGCACTGAACAGCAGCTTGTCTGATGTGACAGTGGCTTGGGATATGGCTCTAAAAAACAGTCACCTGCACCACCCACATCATGCTGTCAATGCTGGCTGTTCCAATAAAAAGTTAAGCAATGTCAAGGAATCTACTGGTAATCTGGTCACTTCTTGTAAGGAACCTGGATTTAATTACACACCACCTCAGTGGTCTAAAAAGATTCATTCTTGATACGGGAGTATCTTTTGGTGAGGTAATTTTTTTTTTTAAATTTTACCTGGACCTGACAAAAGATTGTAGTTTGCTTTTTTTGTTAACAGCTTCACAGTTGTCAGTCTTTAAAAACTGACAAAGTTAGTAGAAAAACAGTTGCGTGTTTGTAAATACGTTATATACCATACTTGATACTCATTCGCCAAACCGCACAGTTTTGAAGATTTAGGGGTCTATTTCTTAAGAATGAACTTAACCTTGCATCTAGCATTTTTCTTTTTCATATAGTTTAGGAACGTTTTCACCAGTATTCTAGACAGCTCTTGCTCTCTGTGTTGTGTTACTTGTTTAACCAAGGGACTTGTTAAGAAGGGGGGTTGGGGAGTGGGCGGAGCATTTGAAAATTGTTGTGGTTACATAACACATGGCTCACTCCTAAATGAAGGTTGAAAATCACATGACCCACCCTATAAAACATGACAATTTTTTTCTGCATAATCCAACAAAATCCCATCTTGTGTATGAAATTGTTGTATACGTTTTAGATTTATTTCTTAATAATATTAATGATACAAAATAACCTAAAAATATTACTGTTTTCCTTCACTCTTGCAACTTTAAGTCATGTCTGCCAACTCTAAGAAAACCTGACCTTAAACCTTTCACACTAGGCCTCCAGCCTCCCTGCACGTGGAACAGTGACACATCTAGAAAAATGCTGTAGTGAGTTCTGGGAGTTACAAAATCAATAAACTACGAGTCCCAGATCTTTGTGCATGTGTCGCGTACCCTTGGGGACAAATAGCATGAAGACATAAGTTGCCCGTTTGGTGATCTTAAAGACCAACATGTCTAAACACCTCAGTATTTTAAAAATTCTGCACTGGGGCTCGTTGCTTAATCTCCACTGCGCACCAGCCAAGTGTACTTTTTCAACCACGGCTCGAAAAAAAATTTGTTCTTTAGAACTGAAAGGAGTTTACTCAGTTGTCGATTGTGTCAAATGTGTGCCACTTCCTATTAAAAAAACACACATGTCCAATATACAGAAACAGACACCAATCGTCAAGAAACCCTCACCAATGGTACCATTGGTAAAAAGTCACCATTCGTCAAAGAAACCTAACTATTCGTACCATTGGTGCGAATGAAAAGTTTCTCAGTCCACTGGTATACCATTTGTAAACTGGATCTCATTACTACTTAAGAACTGTGCGTAAGCCATTTGTCGACTGTTGGTGCCATTGGTTCAAATCAATTCCAATGGAAAAGTAGTTAGACGATTGGTATACCATTTGTAAGCTGCATATATAAACACCTGAGGGCCGCGCGAAACTATTTGTCGATTAATACCATTGGATCCAATGGTAACAATGGAAAAGGAGGCAGCCGATCGGTTCTCCATTTGTAAACTGCATATATTAACACTTGAGAGCCGCGCGGAAACTACTTGTCGATTGGTACCATTGGTACCAATGGTATTAGTAGAAAAGTCGATCGGTATGCCATTTGTAAACTACATAAAGTGTGCGAGCCCAAAAGCGCTAAATGCAAAGTAATCTTCGTTCTTAAGCTTGCGAGCCCAAACAAACGTTAAATACAATGTATGAGATGCATTTCACCGATGGAATACCAATGAAATACATCTTATTCCATTGGTACCAATCGGACCAATGGAAAAGTAGAACGCAGCCCCGCTCAGCCTGAAGCATGCAAAGGGAAATATTCTTAGTCCCCATAATGAGATGCATTTCACCAATGGAATACCAATGGCATAAATGTTATTCCACTGGTACTAATCATACCAATCGGACCAATGGACAAGAAGAATGCACTTCCACACAGCCTGAAGCCAACGGAAATATTCTAAGTCGCCATAATGAGATACATTTCACCGATGGAATAAATGATATTCCGTTGGTACTAATCGTACCAATCGGACCAAGGAACAAGTAGAATGCACCCCTACACATCCTGAAGCCAACGGAAATATTCAAGTCCCCGTAATGAGATGCATTTCACCCATGGAATACCAATAGCATAAATGTTATTTCATTGGAGTCTGTTTGCGGGAATTGGACAACCCTCGTTTTTAGGATGACTCACCCCCTTGGAAGGGCTCAAAAACTGATGACCCACCCCCTCTCAGCTGCGGCCCACCCGCCCAATCATTTTTGATCAGTCCCTAACTTTTCCCCCGAAGAATGTTTATGGAAGTCTCTGAATGGCGGTACGCCAACGATGGAAGTTACCGTGCCACAACAAACTTTACAACTGTACGAAAACATCTGTTAAAAACGATGCTTAGAATGTAGCTAGATGTTTCGCACCCAAGCGAGTTCACACCCACCGAGTTCGCACCCACATCAACTCAACTAGCGATCAAGTGCTTAAAATGTATCTTTCTCACTTTCTCTCTTATTTGATTGGCTCCGTGTCTCTATCACCGGCACGAAGTCGTTTGTCAAGAACTGTTTCCCTTGTCCTTTTCTCGTATCCAATTGGTTGGATTATTCACCTGTGAAACGAATTTTCCACCCGAAAGCATTACAGGCCGAAAATACTTTACTGATGAATCATGTCAAGTAATGGAATCTGTGGTAAAACACAAAGAGTAAATCCGAGATCCTATCGTATATGAAGTAGTTGTAGAATGTTCATAGCGTCTTCGTGCATTTTGAACACGAAGTGATCCTATAAAAGGCAACGACACGCCACCTTTGAAGCACTTTGTTGGCTTTTTTGAGCGATGGTGGAAAGCCGAAATAACGGTCGGTAAACATATAGCGTTTTCTCTGTTAAAACAGCGGAGTTTTTTCGTAGAATGATAAGAGGTAAATAATAAAAATACAGTGAAAATAGAACTTGCATAACTATTTAGAAGATGCCTCTTGAAGAACGAAAACGATGAATTATCTTCGTCACTTCACGGATCATTCAAATTTCTCTGCTAACTAAACTAACAAAGCTGATACCTTCGAACAACGAGCTATATGTTTCCATTTGAACAAATCTCGTAAGAAGTCATTTTGGTTAGGCTGTGAACACAGACGGATTTTGGTGGGATATTTAAAATTATTCAGATTTTTGAGCGTTATGATGGTGCAAACAAAATGCAATTGAACAACACTGTGTTATTGCTCAAACTGTTCCATATTCAGAGCAAAGAAAATGGAAACAACAAGTACTACGAAGAAACAACAGAACTTGAAAATCAGTAGCAAAGTGAAATTTCGCCTGAATATTGACGTTGGAAAGCAGATGGAAGACTCAAGGCTGAATGCCATAAGACAACTTACTACGTTCGTAAAATCCAACTGCAGCTATTGTTATATAGCTGGCGTTTTTCCCGCCACAGCGCGCCCATTCATTGGCTAGTTCATGGTCACATGACATCTAACAATGAAACTGTTTCCCGCCAAATGACATGAGCAGGCAACATTGCGAAAACTATGACGTCAAACGGGAAACAATTCACTGTTACCCGCGAAAAGTTGACCGCTCCTTACGGAATCTCTTTTAGATAACTGGCTGAAGAATAACAATATTACCGTAGACTGGTAGATATAATATAATTATCTTCATAGTCAGTTTGCATCTTCTTTTACGAATTTTAGTTTTCAAATTTATTTCTCAACCGGTGCATTGGTCGTCCGTTGGGATTTGTGATTGACAGGCTGAACACCTCAGCCTCGTTACATAGAATCGCTCCGTGTTTAAACTGATGCAGCGGGCGTAAAAAACAGTGAAATCGAAGATGGCGTATCCAAGATGGCAGGTCACTGACATCGTTTGGCGTCATCTGACGCAAAAACCAATAAAATGGTATTATCTTGTTGAGGAAGCTCAGGGTTATCTAATCAATGCAAATTTAGTTCGCTGTGTTAAAGAAACAATAATTAACACGTTATCTTTACCTTTTTCACCTGAATTTTCAAAAGTGAAGACGCCCCTAAAGAAGCGCGCGTCAAAATGTAACTTCAAAACATTTTAGCGAGCCCAGCCCTACACCAACTCTCCCTCCACCTAAAACACTATATAATATTTATTTCTACAAACAATAGCCAAATTAACAGAAACAGGAACTTTTCTTCGCATTCGAATTAAAAACTCTACATATCAACAGTAACGCGGAATAACGGATAAATTTCGACTTTAATAAAAAGTTAAAACTAACTCGTTCTCTTACTCCGAGTCTGAATCTGAGGAAACTTCGATTTCCTTTTCATAGCCTGATTCCCGCATGCAGTAGTGTTGTAAGCCATCGATGTTTATTTTACTGTCCCTTCTACCGGAACTGACGGCAACTGCAATACCACGTAATATTCTACTTTTCTTAAACGTGCTCCCGTGTGAGATGGCATGAGTGCTCCTGGAGTTGCTCTTTTGCTTGGGTTTTTGCTGGGAAATAATCCGTATTTCTTGTTGCGTTAACGACAACTACTTGGATCTTTTCAAAAGCAGAATACCTTGGGAATCCTTATGTGATATAAGGCCAGATTGCCACCATCATACTTTGATGCTAGCGGGACTTCAAACGTGATGTTTGACGAGTTAGCTGAAAGGCCTCTGATGAGTCCCTTGGCAGGGATGAAACATGCGTATGTAAGGCTAGCCATTGTAATATTCTCTCACACTTTTAGAATACCTTGAGACACCGTAAATACCGGCGTAAAAGCCGCACTCGCAGATAAGCCGCACCCCGAGTTTGGCAGCTTAAATTTGGAAAAAAAAATAGGAAAGAAATTAAATAAATCAAAAGTGGAGTCTTGAAGGAGATGTCTTACATCTACATGCATTGTTTTTTCAAGTTTCTTGAACACGTCAAACCACATATTAACTCACTAACATTTAAAACGGAATACTAATTCTCTTACCTATAATTTTAGCTCTGTAATAGTATGGAAATCCGACCTAGACATAGCTTTGATCTTTAATCCAGTATTTTTTATTCCAGTCCGCTTCTCAATAGAATTTACATATATAACATGAACGCTTCAGTTCGTTCATAGCTTGGTAACCAGGCATTATATCAGCAGATAGAGTACTGGAAACGAGTAGATTTCGAAGCCTTACAATTAATATTAATACAAGACACATCAATATAATGATATCTTGTATTAATTGACGATTAATTATAATTAATTGATGATGATGATGATTAATGATGGTAATATGTAAAAAAGACAATGGAGTATAGTCCTAAGACAATCAACCCACCTTATGTAAATAGGTCGAGTGATTCTTACGTTTGTAACCCTTTATACTCTTATACTCCTAAGTAATGCTCTCCGCAAAACCGACTATTGTATATGAAGTAATCATTTATCCAAATGTCAGCTACACAAGTAGGAGCGAGGGATGGTAATGGTATCAAATAAATTCATTGATAAATGAAATCCTTTTAAAACACCGAAAGATAGAACAACTACCAAAACTCTGTGTCAGTTTAACAAGATCTCGTCTGTCTTCAGGCAGCTAAGCTAGACTGCTTATGTTATGCACAAAATTCGTTTATCAACAATATCAGCAAATGATGCGAGGGATACATAGCATAGCACTACCGGGCCTAAAATAAGTGTGATGCGCGATTTTTGTGCCAAGGTAAGTTCCGCAGTATGTCCATGATAGCGTGTCGAATGTGTCTCATCTTCCAGCAGTAAATTACTGGGTTCAAAGAAGAACCGAGATAAAAGAGAGTAATTGAGAAAATAAACCAACCCTTCAAAGAAATACTAGGCCCGTTGATTTCAGTGGCTACCAAAGAGATCAACATAGGTAAATAACAAATCAAAATCACGAGATTATACGTAGAATGCACCGCCTGCAAACTTAAACGGAGGCTTATCTGCGAGTGCGGCTTTTACGCCGGTATTTACGGTCTCTCAAGGTATTCTGCTTTTGAAAAGATCCAAGTAGTTGTCGTTAACGCAACAAGAAATACGGATTATTTCCCAGCAAAAACCCAAGCAAAAGAGCAACTCCAGGAGCACTCATGCCATCTCACACGGGAGCACGTTTAAGAAAAGTAGAAGATTACGTGGTATTGCTGTTGCCGTCAGTTCCGGTAGAAGGGACAGTAAAATAAACATCGATGGCTTACAACACTACTGCATGCGGGAATCAGGCTATGAAAAGGAAATCGAAGTTTCCTCAGATTCAGACTCGGAGTAAGAGAACGAGTTAGTTTTAACTTTTTATTTAAGTCGAAATTTATCCGTTATTCCGCGTTACTGTTGATATGTAGAGTTTTTAATTCGAATGCGAAGAAAAGTTCCTGTTTCTGTTAATTTGGCTATTGTTTGTAGAAATAAATATTAAATAGTGTTTTAGGTGGAGGGGGAGTTGTGTGTAGGGCTGGGCTCGCTAAAATGTTTTGAAGTTACATTTTGACGCGCGCTTCTTTAGGGGCGTCTTCACTTTTGAAAATTCAGGTGAAAAAGGTAAAGATAACGTGTTAATTATTGTTTCTTTAACACAGCGAACTAAATTTGCATTGATTAGATAACCCTGAGCTTCCTCAACAAGATAATACCATTTTATTGGTTTTTGCGTCAGATGACGCCAAACGATGTCAGTGACCTGCCATCTTGGATACGCCATCTTCGATTTCACTGTTTTTTACGCCCGCTGCATCAGTTTAAACACGGAGCGATTCTATGTAACGAGGCTGAGGTGTTCAGCCTGTCAATCACAAATCCCAACGGACGACCAATGCACCGGTTGAGAAATAAATTTGAAAACTAAAATTCGTAAAAGAAGATGCAAACTGACTATGAAGATAATTATATTATATCTACCAGTCTACGGTAATATTGTTATTCTTCAGCCAGTTATCTAAAAGAGATTCCGTAAGGAGCGGTCAACTTTTCGCGGGTAACAGTGAATTGTTTCCCGTTTGACGTCATAGTTTTCGCAATGTTGCCTGCTCATGTCATTTGGCGGGAAACAGTTTCATTGTTAGATGTCATGTGACCATGAACTAGCCAATGAATGGGCGCGCTGTGGCGGGAAAAACGCCAGCTATATAACAATAGCTGCAGTTGGATTTTACGAACGTAGTAAGTTGTCTTATGGCATTCAGCCTTGAGTCTTCCATCTGCTTTCCAACGTCAATATTCAGGCGAAATTTCACTTTGCTACTGATTTTCAAGTTCTGTTGTTTCTTCGTAGTACTTGTTGTTTCCATTTTCTTTGCTCTGAATATGGAACAGTTTGAGCAATAACACAGTGTTGTTCAATTGCATTTTGTTTGCACCATCATAACGCTCAAAAATCTGAATAATTTTAAATATCCCACCAAAATCCGTCTGTGTTCACAGCCTAACCAAAATGACTTCTTACGAGATTTGTTCAAATGGAAACATATAGCTCGTTGTTCGAAGGTATCAGCTTTGTTAGTTTAGTTAGCAGAGAAATTTGAATGATCCGTGAAGTGACGAAGATAATTCATCGTTTTCGTTCTTCAAGAGGCATCTTCTAAATAGTTATGCAAGTTCTATTTTCACTGTATTTTTATTATTTACCTCTTATCATTCTACGAAAAAACTCCGCTGTTTTAACAGAGAAAACGCTATATGTTTACCGACCGTTATTTCGGCTTTCCACCATCGCTCAAAAAAGCCAACAAAGTGCTTCAAAGGTGGCGTGTCGTTGCCTTTTATAGGATCACTTCGTGTTCAAAATGCACGAAGACGCTATGAACATTCTACAACTACTTCATATACGATAGGATCTCGGATTTACTCTTTGTGTTTTACCACAGATTCCATTACTTGACATGATTCATCAGTAAAGTATTTTCGGCCTGTAATGCTTTCGGGTGGAAAATTCGTTTCACAGGTGAATAATCCAACCAATTGGATACGAGAAAAGGACAAGGGAAACAGTTCTTGACAAACGACTTCGTGCCGGTGATAGAGACACGGAGCCAATCAAATAAGAGAGAAAGTGAGAAAGATACATTTTAAGCACTTGATCGCTAGTTGAGTTGATGTGGGTGCGAACTCGGTGGGTGTGAACTCGCTTGGGTGCGAAACATCTAGCTACATTCTAAGCATCGTTTTTAACAGATGTTTTCGTACAGTTGTAAAGTTTGTTGTGGCACGGTAACTTCCATCGTTGGCGTACCGCCATTCAGAGACTTCCATAAACATTCTTCGGGGGAAAAGTTAGGGACTGATCAAAAATGATTGGGCGGGTGGGCCGCAGCTGAGAGGGGGTGGGTCATCAGTTTTTGAGCCCTTCCAAGGGGGTGAGTCATCCTAAAAACGAGGGTTGTCCAATTCCCGCAAACAGACTCCAATGAAATAACATTTATGCTATTGGTATTCCATGGGTGAAATGCATCTCATTACGGGGACTTGAATATTTCCGTTGGCTTCAGGATGTGTAGGGGTGCATTCTACTTGTTCCTTGGTCCGATTGGTACGATTAGTACCAACGGAATATCATTTATTCCATCGGTGAAATGTATCTCATTATGGCGACTTAGAATATTTCCGTTGGCTTCAGGCTGTGTGGAAGTGCATTCTTCTTGTCCATTGGTCCGATTGGTATGATTAGTACCAGTGGAATAACATTTATGCCATTGGTATTCCATTGGTGAAATGCATCTCATTATGGGGACTAAGAATATTTCCCTTTGCATGCTTCAGGCTGAGCGGGGCTGCGTTCTACTTTTCCATTGGTCCGATTGGTACCAATGGAATAAGATGTATTTCATTGGTATTCCATCGGTGAAATGCATCTCATACATTGTATTTAACGTTTGTTTGGGCTCGCAAGCTTAAGAACGAAGATTACTTTGCATTTAGCGCTTTTGGGCTCGCACACTTTATGTAGTTTACAAATGGCATACCGATCGACTTTTCTACTAATACCATTGGTACCAATGGTACCAATCGACAAGTAGTTTCCGCGCGGCTCTCAAGTGTTAATATATGCAGTTTACAAATGGAGAACCGATCGGCTGCCTCCTTTTCCATTGTTACCATTGGATCCAATGGTATTAATCGACAAATAGTTTCGCGCGGCCCTCAGGTGTTTATATATGCAGCTTACAAATGGTATACCAATCGTCTAACTACTTTTCCATTGGAATTGATTTGAACCAATGGCACCAACAGTCGACAAATGGCTTACGCACAGTTCTTAAGTAGTAATGAGATCCAGTTTACAAATGGTATACCAGTGGACTGAGAAACTTTTCATTCGCACCAATGGTACGAATAGTTAGGTTTCTTTGACGAATGGTGACTTTTTACCAATGGTACCATTGGTGAGGGTTTCTTGACGATTGGTGTCTGTTTCTGTATATTGGACATGTGTGTTTTTTTAATAGGAAGTGGCACACATTTGACACAATCGACAACTGAGTAAACTCCTTTCAGTTCTAAAGAACAAATTTTTTTTCGAGCCGTGGTTGAAAAAGTACACTTGGCTGGTGCGCAGTGGAGATTAAGCAACGAGCCCCAGTGCAGAATTTTTAAAATACTGAGGTGTTTAGACATGTTGGTCTTTAAGATCACCAAACGGGCAACTTATGTCTTCATGCTATTTGTCCCCAAGGGTACGCGACACATGCACAAAGATCTGGGACTCGTAGTTTATTGATTTTGTAACTCCCAGAACTCACTACAGCATTTTTCTAGATGTGTCACTGTTCCACGTGCAGGGAGGCTGGAGGCCTAGTGTGAAAGGTTTAAGGTCAGGTTTTCTTAGAGTTGGCAGACATGACTTAAAGTTGCAAGAGTGAAGGAAAACAGTAATATTTTTAGATTATTTTGTATCATTAATATTATTAAGAAATAAATCTAAAAGGTATACAACAATTTCATACACAAGATGGGATTTTGTTGGATTATGCAGAAAAAAATTGTCATGTTTTATAGGGTGGGTCATGTGATTTTCAACCTTCATTTAGGAGTGAGCCATGTGTTATGTAACCACAACAATTTTCAAATGCTCTGCCCACTCCCCAACCCCCCTTCTTAACAAGTCCCTTGGTTAAACAAGTAACACAACACAGAGAGCAAGAGCTGTCTAGAATACTGGTGAAAACGTTCCTAAACTATATGAAAAAGAAAAATGCTAGATGCAAGGTTAAGTTCATTCTTAAGAAATATACCCCTAAATCTTCAAAACTGTGCGGTTTGGCGAATGAGTATCAAGTATGGTATATAACGTATTTACAAACACGCAACTGTTTTTCTACTAACTTTGTCAGTTTTTAAAGACTGACAACTGTGAAGCTGTTAACAAAAAAAGCAAACTACAATCTTTTGTCAGGTCCAGGTAAAATTTAAAAAAAAAAATTACCTCACCAAAAGATACTCCCGTATCAAGAATGAATCTTTTTAGACCACTGAGGTGGTGTGTAATTAAATCCAGGTTCCTTACAAGAAGTGACCAGATTACCAGTAGATTCCTTGACATTGCTTAACTTTTTATTGGAACAGCCAGCATTGACAGCATGATGTGGGTGGTGCAGGTGACTGTTTTTTAGAGCCATATCCCAAGCCACTGTCACATCAGACAAGCTGCTGTTCAGTGCTTCATTGAAAGTCAAACTCAGAATTCATGGAATGGTTACTTGATAAGTATGTCAATACAAGATACATGGTGTGATGCACCATAGTTAATAGAGGGGACTGGTTAGGAAGCTCGGCAAACATCAAAGGAACAAACAAAGATGCCAACTGAGATTTATGTTGGAAGGCCGTCCACTACCCTGCACAATCTTTTGTTTCGCGCTTATACACAATGCATGAATTAAGTAACCAACACGTTTCTATTGGTTAGTTCCTCGGCTCGGAGTAAACAACTATTGTGTTTTGAGCAGGGTCAAGGCCAAAAAAGAGAACAAAAACATACAACAAAGAATTTTGTCGAGTTTCATAACCATTCCGCTCTATTAACTATGGATGCACTAATGATACAAGCAGGTTTATTGCAGAATCACTAAGTATACAGATTTATATTTAGTAAATAAACCCCTTCAGGCGGCTGGTATGTCGGCTGATAATGTCCGCGGCTGAGAGATTGTCCGAAAAATGAACATTTGGCCGAGAAGCGAAGCTTCGAGGGCAAATGTGAAATTTTGAGGACAATCTCTCAGCCAAGGACATTATCAGCCGACATACCAGCAAGCCAGAAAGGGGTTTATTTATTTTATAACCCTCCCATTAATTTTCAGTTCGCAATAAACCGCTCGTAAACTGATGATAAAAAAGCCATTGGTGATCTGATGGCGAATGCGGTGATTGACGTGAGGGAGCAAAGTAAATTTGATTGGTTTAACTAACTTTATTTCCACTGTGATTGGACCAAATTTGACAAGCTGTCAACTGAATTTAATTCTCGTAACGCCCCTTGGATCAAAAACTCGAAAACTTAGCGCTTTTGGTTCATATATTCCGACGTACTGTTCATAAACTTGACTAGAAAGAAATGTATTTCAGTCTCAGAATTTACATCTGTGAAACACGGAATGTGTAAAATCTGTAGCACTTGAAGGTGGACTGATTTTTCGTCGCTCTCTCGCTTGAAATGAAGTACTTCAGCCGGTTGTTGTTGTTTTGAGCTAAAGGTCACTGGGGTTTCATCTCGCGTTGGTTTTCACGGCCTCTCTTTCCGAAGTAGAGAATGGTGTTAAACCATGCCGAATTTGCAAAACTTTCTGGAGCATTCAGACCAAGCTGCGACTGTATGGTTTTCCTTCCACTGAATTTTCTGGTTTCTGCGTAAAAAAGGTTTCAACATGGTTCAAGTGCAACTGGAATTTTTGTCTCCTTTCTCCACGCTAAAGTCGGACGCGAACGGTTGGTTTATTTTATAGTTAGTTATCACATTGTATTAAATCTTTATTTTGTAAAATGAATCGGTTTAGATTTACGTAGGACTAAATATTAAAAGTCTACTCGTGACTTTCTCCACCTTTAAGAGAAAAGAAAAGTTGAAATTCTTGGGCTGACTGTTTTTCCTCGACGGAAACAATCAGAGGACAAATATCGACGCGGGCGGGGGTTATTTCGTGATACCTGTCCGGCAATTTAGATCACGTGACGTAAAGTAGCCAATAAAATCAATCAAAAATTAATGGGTGGGTTATAA
>JAHPZR010038435.1:0-10747 GCA_019787425.1 Platygyra sinensis | reverse complement strand
TCCTTCACTTGACTAAAGGGAAAGTGAAGTTTCTTGTGAGCATTTTAGGAAATTCAAATAACTGAATCAATATATGAGATGAAATATTTCTGGGGGCTAAATGAGAAGTTCTTTCGATGTGGTTTTCTTTGCACCATGACATTTATTGATTTCAAATTTGTAATAAAACAATTTATATACAACTGTTAAGTGTTACAATAAAACCACTTTAACAGACACCAAAGGCACAGACCTGAATGTCCATATTATGGAGGTAATACCATATTATTATAGAGAAAGAGATCGCGGGAATTCTGGTTTTGCTGGGACTAAATTAACTGCCTGTAACGTAGGGGTGTCCACGGAGGTGTTCCCAAGTGGTGGTTTGGCTGTATTTGAAATGATGCTCATGAGTCACAAAATGAATTAACTTAGCTCTTGTTAAAGCAGCTGTATATCAATGTATATAAATGTTCTTTAGTTGACTCTGATAGCATGTGGCTGGTTTACAATAACATTTATAGCTTCTGGCAACATCTTTTACTAAACAATTGAACCCAGCAACAACACATGCAATAGACAAATAATCTGGGAATATCTTAATTTCATTGATGTGGATTGCTACATGTACATTGGTACCTTTTGGTTTTGAAATGGGGTGGAATCTGGACCGCTTGAACCCTCAATTTTTTTAACCTCACAATATCTTGAACCTTAAGGTGGTTCCGATAAAATTTTCTTAAGCTTTCCCTGAATGTTCTTTACTAAGCACTGTTTCGAAAAAAAAAAACAATTAAAATGACAGGTCACCGTGCTCGCTTAAGAGATGTGACGGGCCAATCCTGCACAATTTTTGCCTGTACGCGTGCAATTAAATCACGCGCGTTATTCATCGGTCCAAGTGATATTTTGCTGTAGCTGGAAGCATAATTTATTAAAGTAATTTTTGCGAAAAAACATGACAGGTAGAAAGTGTAAAATGTCGGATTTGATTTTTTTAAATTAAAGAGGATAATATGTACACTATTATTATGCGATAAAAAAATATAGGTCACCGTGCTCGTATAAAAGAAAAAGAACATTTATTTTGCTATCGAGCTTAGCTTGATGGGAAATTTCTTTCGTTGTGTACGTGCACACATAGTTAGTGGAGGGGGACACGCACATTTGCACACGCTCATTTGCGCGCGAAAACCGTGCGCAGTACGGATGCACAATGCAAGGCGCATGAATCATCTTAATTTGTTTCCCTCTCCTCAGTTCAGCAATGTAATTTTACACCGGATTTGTCAAACTGCCAGATTTTCAAAACAATTTCCGTTTCCCTTGGAGGTTTGAAAAATCAGAATTCTACTGTAAAATCAAGTTTCCTGTTGTGTTTTTAAATACATGTAACGAGTTTTTGAAAGGTTTTACTTAAGAACTGGGGTATTCTGCAAGAAACACTGCCGAGTACTTATTTTCTTACTTAATAAACAACTCCTGGCATTTTATCAGTATCAAATATGACTGTAGTGCAAAAGGTCTGCCAGAATGTTTAAGATAACGTTCCTGAAGTTCTGAACATTCAATTTTTCACCAATGATTGGGCACTTGTTTGGTGCTTAAAAAGATGGTAATGTTGACGATTGATCTATCAAAGTAGAAGTGCTGAAAAAATGCTAGAACTTTTTGTTAACCACCGTTAGTTTGATTGATTGATAAACCTCAAGTGACCAAATTACAGAAGGTTCACTCGATGTGATTGACACAAAATTGGTGTTAAGTAGCTTGCGAACACAGCTGTCCTTATTCGCTCCCGGTCCGAATAGCGTTTCCCGAGTAGGACGTCTGCGATTTACTTCCGAAAATTCCATACTGATGACACAAATCTGTCCCGCATCTGGTCATGAGCGCTGATTGGTTCAATTGGTAATTATGCATAATATAGTCCGTAAATATGCAGGGCATTGAAAATTCTAACCAAAACAAATCCGGTGTCCTGTAGCGGTGGTTTGTGTAAAATGAGGTTGACTAGCCTACACGACTTCTACGGCTCGTGACATTTGTACATTTGCCATTCTCTGTTCGGTTACTCGACCTTTTTGTCAAGTGAATGGTTAGACCGTGCTATGACAAATTTTTAGAGGTCATAGGTCTGCATAGGCACGATTGCTGTTATATGAATGTCGCTTCCAAGATTTTGACACCTCTGTAATTTGCCATGTGTTTATTTCTCTATTGCAAGTCGTTTTTAATAATTTTTGCAGATTTTATGCAAAATTACAAAGTTCTCAGGCTACTTAAGGCCTGGTTTTTAAAGCATCAAAAGACCCCCAGCAGAGAACTGAAAGATCTTTATTGGTTGTGGACATAAATGACTTAGTCCACCTTTAAAATCAACCTGACGTTTGTTTGACTAGTTTAAGTGGACGTAAACATTTCCGTGTGTCACGTGACATTCCTTTATCTGTGACGTCATTAAATACGTTTAATGAAATAGGGTAAGGTTATGCATTAAAAGTTGCCAAACAAATAATGTCAAACTGCCCAAAAAAGTAAGAGTATTGTATCTCTGCGCATGCCTTGTAAGTTGGTACTTGTAATTTGTATTAGAAGTTATTAAACTATTTGCTACGTCACGTGACCTGTTTTGTTTAAATAAAAAGTTCTTATTGGACGTGGACATGAATACAAGGCTATTTATTGAAGACCTGTTACAATGTAAAAGAATTACACACAGAAATGATTAATTAAAGTTTATTTACTGTACCCCATTTTAGTCTAAACATTTAAACCATTAATTATCGTTTTTGGGTCACATGACGTAAATTTAAAATGTAACAATTCTTTATATTGTTAATGATACCGATTTGATTGTATCCTACAAATTTCAGAAAGATCCAACAAAAACTTCTCTTTAAAACAAACATATGTCATATTAAGAGGTGAACCATGCCTTAAGTTGCCTGAGTTCACGCTTACGTCATTACTATGGAATTTTCGGCAGTAAAACGCAGACGTCCTTCGCGCAAATCGCCACTCGGCCGGGAACCAAGAAGGACGGCTCTT
The DNA here is from genome assembly GCA_019787425.1 of Platygyra sinensis. Taxonomy (NCBI): domain Eukaryota; kingdom Metazoa; phylum Cnidaria; class Anthozoa; order Scleractinia; family Merulinidae; genus Platygyra; species Platygyra sinensis. The sequence goes on along the minus strand of JAHPZR010038435.1, from coordinate 7,717 downwards.
TTTGCAGGCTAGTGTTAAAGACTAATGCAATGTTTAACATTTTTATCAGGTGTTCTTCTTCGTGTAGTGCTGATGCTTTTGGACAATGCGTTCCAGTTGGCAGGGGTATCAACCATACCTGATGACCAGCATTCTTTGCGTGCACCACATAAAAAGGTAAGCCAGGTGTACCATTAATAAGTATATGTAATCGCATGGGGCCGAGGGCAATTAAGGATTAATTTCACGAGTATTTTCAAAGTTTTCACAAAATTGCCCGAGTCGCGAAGCGACGAGGGCAATTTGGAAAACTTTGAAAATACAAGTGAAATTAATCCTTAATTGCCCGAGAGCACTTGCGATTACTTGTTTATCACATAAAGGGCAAAATTTTGTACAAAGGTTCAAGGTCTTGCCGTCGCGTAAACAGGTTTGCCGGTTGTCATTATTTAACAGGCTAGCAGTAACACGGGGAAAGCCTACTATAATAGTAAGCAAAACACAGCAACTTGGTTCAATTCACTCAAAGCCATTTCTTTACAAACAAAACTATATAAGCAATCTAATTTTATTCACCTGTTTTGCGAAGCTTGCAACGGCGTGAAACTACTTGTTCTTCGATCGATGATAGACGTAAACAAGTGTCCAAACGAGCTCTAATAACTTCTTGAATCCAAAACTGTCCTTTCAACTGTGAAAACTTCACGTACCAACAAAATGTACGCTGTTTTTACGCCGATAAAGTGAGCTGTCATACTAATAAGGCGACCCGAAGCAAAACGAAGAAATTAACTTTCAGTTTGGCGGCCATGAAGTTCTGTAATTCTATGTTTCGTGCAACACCAGCCGTCTCCACTCAAACGTTTTTCAGGCTGCGAATCAATGCATTTTTAGTCGGAAAAATCCTTTTGCTTTTCCACCAAAAGACTGCGCTTTGTTGCATGTTGATTCTCTTTCACGTTAAGATGAAATAACCGTGTTTAGATCAAACTCTGAAGCGATGCGTTTCTGAAATTTCTTTTCAAAATTGAAGCGGGAAACCAACTCAATGCAGGCGTGCTCAGCCAATCAGCATCAAGTAATTTTGCCCGGGGCAATTACAAAAATTAAGAAAAAATGCCCTCTGTCTCAGCCAATCAGCATTCAGTAATTTTGCCCCGTATGTGATAAACAAACTAAACGAGTTTTTAAAGACATTTCCGTGTTGTTTTACCTTCAGGACAATATTAACGTACTAAGTATGAGAAATTTTCGTGCCCTCGTGTTAACTTTTTTCAATCCAGCATATGTTACTGAGGATCTTCGATTCGTTTGGTGGAGTGCATAAAGATAACCAATTTAACGCGCCTAAAATGTCCATTTTCGGGCCAGTTTTCTTTATATTTCTTGGAAACACGCGGCTTGTTTAACAAACCCAGCTGTCAAGACAATGAGGGTTTATGTCTTGGTTTCATTCTAATGAGTTATTAGAAAGTTCACGACCGACGTATTAATTCTTCATCATGTTTAACTTGCTGTCAGTTTTAACTGCTTTTTATGACAACAAAACACCCGGATTGACTTGTTCTGGAAATACTTCGTTACTAAAATGCCCAATTTCGGGCCAGTTTTTCTTCTGTTTTTTGGAAACACGCGGCTTGTTTAACAAACCCAGCTGTCAGCCGGGCAGTGAAGTTTTATGGCTTGGTTTCATTCTAATAAGTTATTAGAAAGTTCAAGACTGACTTATTAATTCTTCATCATGCGTAACTTGCTGTCAGTTTTAACTGTTTTTATGACAACAAACACCTAATTTGACTTGTTCTAGAAATAGTTCGTTTACTTTGTGTTATAACTTAATTAACACGAACTAGTATTTAGTTCAGTTGATGAAAACAAAATGTCTGGAGTGGCATGGTTTAGAATACTTAATTGAGTTCGTTTACTGAGGGGCTTGCCGGGCTTAATTAACAACAGCCAAAGTGAACCGATTGCTTTGTGGTGTTAAGGAAGGAGACTCTCTTAGCCTTGCGAAACATCTTTTATGTCAACTTTTCTGTTACCTTGAAGAAACGTCCGTGGATACGATGAAGAAAGCAACTTGTGAAAAACCCAATATCGTCGAATTTGCAGACCTTCATTCGACTTACATCGCCAATTGTGTCTTCAACAGTTTTCTATCCTATACCGCCATCATGTTGAACATTGTAACAATCCACGCCATAAGAAAAACTTCCTCCTTGCCAAAGACTTTAAAAACATTGCTCCTGAGCCTTGCTGTTTCTGATGTTGGTGTTGGTTTGTTGGCTCAACCATTGTACACCTCACTTCTGGTAAAATTATTACAGAAAAACAACCCCGACTGTAACACCTATATGATTTCTAAGGTCATTAGAATTGTGTTTTTCTTAGCCTCCTTCTTAGGTGTTGTGGCTGTGAGTGTTGACAGATTCTTGGCAATTCATCTTCATCTCAGATATCAGGAACTAGTGACTCGCAAGCGTGTTGTTACTGTGGTGATCTCAATATGGGCGCTTAGTGTGTTTCTTCTTTAGCGAGCTTCTGGATTTCGCTGGAGATTTCTGCACTTGTTTTATTTCTAGGAGTTGTTGGTCTTCTCGTTACGACAGTGGTTTACATCAGAATTTATGTAGTAGTGCAACGCCACAAGAATCAGATTCAGACCCAGCAAGTGCAAGAGGGAGCAGAGAGTGGCGAGATGGCAAATTTTGCTAGCCTTATTAAGTCTGCAGTTGGTGTTTTCTACGTATATCTCGTGTTTTTGATTTGTTATTTGCCTTTCTTTATTGGTTTGTTCGCCTTAAGAGTCAACGGCCCTAGTCTCTCTTTTAAGAGATTTTTTCCTTTCTCGATCACTCTTCTTTATCTTAACTCATCACTGAACCCAGTAATTTACTGCTGGAAGATGAGGCACATCCGACACGCTATCTTGGACATACTGCGGATCTTGCCATGGTTCAGAAATCGTGGAACACACTAATCACACTTGCAGTGTTGTTATTGTTCATTGCTGTAATTTACTGCTTTCAGATTAGACAACATTGAGAAGCCTATTATGAACGTTCTACCGGCGAAAGTGTTAAAAAATCGCAAATCACTTGCCATGAACAGTAGTTTAAAATTATCCATAGAATTGCTTACCATTTTCTCCTTTTTAAACTGTTAGAACATCGATGTAATTTGTTGTATTTTTTCATTGCTTCTTTTTTCCTCTACAGTATAGTGGCACTCGTCCAATTGTGTAGTAGATAGTAATGTGAATAAACCTGACATCGAAATGTTCTGACTTGGGTTAGATTTGTTTTGGATATTAGTTATATTTTAATCCCTCGAAAAAATGTTTCTCTTTAGCCTACGCTTTGCTTCATAGTTAACTGTTTATGGTTCATGACTCCATAGTTAAGGAAGTTTCACTTCATGTGGTATTGATTCCCTTGAACAATGTGCTCCTAAAGGAAACGCGTTTGTTGCGCATGAGTCTTGCCATCGATTAAAATACTAAGCGACTTTATGAAGACATGGTTTTGTTTTTCCTTGTTTTCGTTTGAAGATATAACTGAACAAATTTAGTCATGACATTTCTTGTATGTCGATACTAACTTCTTCTTGTTTAACGTCCTTAGTATGCAGTTAAGGATATTTTTTTTTCGGTCGTATTCTTACTGATATATCATTTACCACGTCCAAAAATCCAAAATGGAAGATAGGTTTTTACGTTTTAGCAAAATATATATTGAACTTGGTAAATAGACAGTATGCACACAGACAGAGACCACTGACATTTTCCTTCTTGTTTTTAATGGATCAGAAACTCTAAACGCGGATATATACAATAGCAGTTTCATCTCAATTTGACAGCTAACATCACTCATCATTGACATTTTTCCAGAAAATTGAAATGTGTTTCATAAAAACAAAATTCGAAAGAGCGAGTTTCGAGAGAAGTTCTATAAAAGAAACTTTGATCGAAGTCATAAGGAAATGATCGTGTGCATTACTGGTACAGATCTACCTCGAGATATCTCAAACCGTGTCTTGCGTGATGAACGTGTGCGCATTGACAAAAGTAGGTACCATCCTTAATCGGCTATATGCCTTGCGACTCTTTCTATTCATATAGTACTTATTCACTGCAACAATGCGTTACATCTATTGCTTAAAAATCCCCACTTCGTATGTGAACATCACTTGGACTGCGCCATCTGCGGACGCAACATATGACATAATAACTCGTTTTTCCCACAATTCCATACTTTGCAGATGAAATGATTGAGAATTGCGCCAATTCGATTTGCATTTCACACTAATTTGAGTACGTCTGGGATCCATCAAACGCAGATGCGCCGGAGACCGACTGGAATAGATCGCCGAACATTGTCAGTTGCAACCGGTGACTACTTCGCAGTTAGTCGACGGCATATCAGAACAAGGCTAAGAACAAATGCTTTGACACTAGGGAGACTTCAGGTGTTTGTGGAGGAAATGTCCTGTGAAATACTGCTACGTGATTACCCCAAAATCTCCGAAGCCGAAGAGCTTCGTTCGACTTACATCGCTAATTGTGTCTTTAACAGTTTTCTGTCCTATACCGCCATCATGTTGAACATGTTAACAATCCACGCCATAAGAAAGACTTTATCGTTGCCAAAGACTTTAAAGACATTGCTCCTGAGTCTTGCTGTTTCTGATGTTGGTGTTGGTTTATTGAGTCAACCTTTTTACACCTCACTTCTGGCAAAATGGTTACAATAAAACAACCCCGACTGTATGGCATATATGATATTTACCGTCATTATTAATGTGTTTTCGTCCGCCATGTTATTGGCAGCCTTTTGAGTTTTCACAGACAGAATGCTTACCTAATTGACCTGACACTCACGCCAGTAACGGTTACCTCTGGGTTTTCTAAAAGCAAAACGTGAATTCTGCGTCAGTCCAGTGGGCCATCAGGCAGGAGCTTATCCCAGTTTCTGTAGCTTGAAGCGACTGGAGTATTTCCACTCCCCCTGGATGGGATGCTAGTCCATCGCTTGTTGAATAGCTATTATCAAACTCATGAATAATTCATATGTTTAAACGTGACGCTGTTCGGATGTTTGATCGTAATTGGCCACTTTCGACTTCTGAATATTCTAGCATGGCTCCGAGGCTTTCAGGACAAATTTCCATATTTGGTGTTGTTTTCTTTGTATCCAAATCTCTTTTGGGAATTAAGAGACAAAAGAAAGTTTAAAAAATTACAATTTCGACCCGAAATCCTCGGAGCCATGTTAGAGTATTGAGATATCGAACATGGCCTATTAGCACAACGTTTTGCTTTTTTATTTCACCTCAAAGCTCGTCAAAAATACTCCGTTACGCGTCGTGTTTTCAACTCTGTGCTTCTTGTTTGGAAATGTGTTCAAACACGGTCCTTCGTGTTTGATATATAACACTTACAAAATTCAAGAACCACTGGTATAGCCTAGCAACCAGGAGCATATCGTGATATGCTCCTGCTAGCAACTTTGTTTTAATTTGACCGGAAACTTAATGGACCGTTCGGTTTAGGTGTATGTTTTTGCCACACAACATCTGACAGAGTGACTGGGACTCCTGATTTGTTGGTGAATAGCCTTGAGTTGAAAAGGACACGTCGGAAATTGTCCCACGACAGGGAAGGATAATCGGGGTGAAGTGAAGAAATATTCACGAAATTTTCTGACGTTTTCTAAGGGATTCTCAAAGAGTGTAATTTACGACTACATTCAAACCTCCGGTTGCGACCACCTCACGCGACTACTTCTCCTCAGTGACCAGTTTTCCAAAATACCAAATGTTCCCAAGTCAAATCAAAATTTTGAAGTTCTCTTTTGTCTTTAACCTCCTGTAGGCAACCGTATTCCCGGATAGAACAAGAGACCTATTGTTTCTCGAAATCAGTTGAGGTCTCGTATGAATAATATTTGTAATATGGGATAACTCTCTGACCATATGCTAAAAGGTGAAATTTTAACCCAATATGGTCTAAGCTAAGCGACCACCTACAATGGGCGACAAAAGTAGTTGAGACACTTTTAGGAAAAGACGATTTTCGATTCTTAAACATTAGTTCTATTTTATTTGCATCTAGCGTTAAATCTCTGATACCCCCGTCGCCCCAATTCAATGTTGTGTAGGCGTTGTGGTCTGTGCAATCGAAGAAATAGAAAACTCAACATTGTTGTGGGGGAAAGGGGGGGAATGTTTCCAAGACGCAGAAAAATCGAATTTTAGTGCCAAGTGTATCAACACTTTTGTCGCTCATTGTAGTTTCGAATTGTGCAGAAACAAAAGAACAGAGTCGAGGTTCAGGGGAATAATTTGCATTTTCCTTTGTTATGAACAGTACAAAATGCTAATTATTCCCCTGAACCTCGACTCTGTTCTTTTGTTTCTGCACAATTCGAAACTAGCCTATTTAAAGGGCATTTGACACCCTTCTGCGCATGTGCGGCAATTTGATTTCTCATCCGACGGAACAGTTTTCAAAGTTGTTATTTGTGAGAAAAATCCTCCTCCATCGACCCTGTGAGGCGTGTGAAAACAGTAATACCGATTTTGAAGAACTGTTTAGTCATCTAGGAAAGATTTAAAAGTCGTAAATTACACTCTTTGAGAATCCCTTAGAAAACGTCAGAAAATTTCGTGAATATTTCTTCACTTCACCCCGATTATCCTTCCCTGTCGTGGGACAATTTCCGACGTGTCCTTTTCAACTCAAGGCTATTCACCAACAAATCAGGAGTCCCAGTCACTCTGTCAGATGTTGTGTGGCAAAAACATACACCTAAACCGAACGGTCCATTAAGTTTCCGGTCAAATTAAAACAAAGTTGCTAGCAGGAGCATATCACGATATGCTCCTGGTTGCTAGGCTATACCAGTGGTTCTTGAATTTTGTAAGTGTTATATATCAAACACGAAGGACCGTGTTTGAACACATTTCCAAACAAGAAGCACAGAGTTGAAAACACGACGCGTAACGGAGTATTTTTGACGAGCTTTGAGGTGAAATAAAAAAGCAAAACGTTGTGCTAATAGGCCATGTTCGATATCTCAATACTCTAACATGGCTCCGAGGATTTCGGGTCGAAATTGTAATTTTTTTAAACTTTCTTTTGTCTCTTAATTCCAAAAGAGATTTGGATACAAAGAAAACAACACCAAATATGGAAATTTGTCCTGAAAGCCTCGGAGCCATGCTAGAATATTCAGAAGTCGAAAGTGGCCAATTACGATCAAACATCCGAACAGCGTCACGTTTAAACATATGAATTATTCATGAGTTTGATAATAGCTATTCAACAAGCGATGGACTAGCATCCCATCCAGGGGGGAGTGGAAATACTCCCAGTCGCTTCAAGCTACAGAAACTGGGATAAGCTCCTGCCTGATGGCCCACTGGACTGACGCAGAATTCACGTTTTGCTTTTAGAAAACCCAGAGGTAACCGTTACTGGCGTGAGTGTCAGGTCAATTAGGTAAGCATTCTGTCTGTGAAAACTCAAAAGGCTGCCAATAACATGGCGGACGAAAACACATTAATAATGACGGTAAATATCATATATGCCATACAGTCGGGGTTGTTTTATTGTAACCATTTTGCCAGAAGTGAGGTGTAAAAAGGTTGACTCAATAAACCAACACCAACATCAGAAACAGCAAGACTCAGGAGCAATGTCTTTAAAGTCTTTGGCAACGATAAAGTCTTTCTTATG
>JAHPZR010038431.1:35000-40557 GCA_019787425.1 Platygyra sinensis | reverse complement strand
GGTTTCCTTTAGTACTAACATACTATCCTTTGAACACTCGAGTACAACGAATCCTGCTTGACAATTTCAAAGTTATTGCAGATGACCCAGCAACAAGCCCTATCTTTCCTCGGCCACCAATAGTTGCGTTTCGACGTGATGACAACTTGCGAACATCACTAGTTCACACGGCAGAAAAGAAGACTGCAACACACGCAGGTACCTATCCGAATGCCAGACAACTCGCCCCCGAACTTCAGACTCGGTAGTGGATAAAAGAATAATTTGTTTGGGAGTGGATAAAAGAACGAAGAATATATTCTATCGCGTTTAGTCTTGGTTTCATACATTTAAGGTCTCTTTTGGCTCGGTAATGGATAAAAGAACGAGGGGCAAGTTCGTTGAAGATCGGGGGCGAGTTGTCCGGGGCGAATTGTCCAGGGGCGAATTGTCCGGATACCAGCTATCGTGTCAACACCCACGTTGTCGTACTTGTGGCCATATTTCCAGCGAAACAGATCTTCTGGGACCAAAGGATTGCTTAACCATCCAAGACTCCTTTACTTGTTTGTCCTCTGGTCTGATTTACTGCATCTCCTGCTTTCGCTGCCCTGACATTTACATCGGCGAGACTGGGCGCACTCTGAGGGCACGTTTTGGTGAACACCTCCGAAGCATCAACAAGAATGCGCCTGGTTTTCCCGTCGCAGAACATTTCAGTTCTAACGGACATACCGCTGCGGACGCGCTGGTCCGCGGGATCAAACTCTGCGATGGTAACAAACAGAGGAAGAGGCAGGTAATGCGTGTCATCTTTCGTCTCGGAACATGTCAGCCGCGCGGCCTCAATGCTGATTTTCAGTTCTTTGAAGTTCGCGCGCGCGTGCACAACACAACTTTTAAATTTTAAATTAAATAACAGGAAACGTGGCTCACTCAGTTCATAACGAACATTCCACTGATGTAGTACTCGTAACAGCCACTTTATTTACACTTTACATTTTATTGTCTTGTGTTGTAATTTCATTGTCTGTGGCAGATCTAAGAAGGGGATTCGGGCAATTCGGTCGAACCCCTAAAAAATAAAAGAAGACATTATAACACGCTGACTTGGCCTCAAAATGCCGGAAATCCGATTTCCGGGGACCTCAATAAAGAAGTTTCCGGACCCCCCTTATTGGGGATCGCCTTTGACGGGTCCTTATCTCGAACCCCTTTGTCCAAAATCGTATATCCACCCCAGTTTGTGCTGGTGGCAAACTCGAAACCTTCTGCTCTTTTGGTCACTATACACTTCTTTCTGCACGTGTTGATCCTGTTTTTTTTTTTGATCGTTTATTTTTTTACTACTGTTAACTATAAAAAACGTTTTAATTAGTTTAACGACAATAATAAGAGCAAATAAAATGAATTTAAATTTGAAAAAAGTAACATTTAGCGGCACATCCCCAGCCTCAAAAACAAAAGCCAAAATATAAACAACGGGTAAAACTTTAATTTAGCGATACCACAAACTAAAACATCTGTTAAGATATTTGTTATCCAACTACTGTAGTCAATAAATTTATCAGCGAAAGAGGAAGGGTGCGACAGTTGCGTGCGCGTGCCAACATGCCAGTTTCATTTTCTACTGTTCAAATATCTAATTATAAACCCCTTCAGTCTGTATATTTGTACTGGTTTCGTTATTTGGAACGATATTCGCTGCATTTGGAATATAATAGACAAAATGACCTACACTGAGATTTTTCTCAAACTTTGCCAATTGATTGTTTACATTATAGGAACTTAAATTTGGAAATAAAGATGAGGGGTCCCCATGTTCGTTTAGGAGCAACAGCACCTTGTTTATACCATATAAACCCTTATAAAAGCACCACGATTGCTTGCTAAATTCACGTTTCCGACGATTGTTTTTTTCTCAAAACTGAGAATTGGCCCATATTTATTTTACATAGAGAAATTTACTAATCAAATCAAAACGACAGAAAAAAATGATAGGTCACCGTACTCGTTTTCGAGAAAATGTCGATTTACCTCTTCGGCGAGGTCCAGTCGTAAAGAAAAAGCCGCCATTTTCTAATGCGCGCGCGCTAATCACGCGTAAAATTATGCGCAGTAGGGATGCGCAATGCAATACTGGGGAATGACCTTAAGATATTTCATGAACTGTAAAGGCCCGTTTACACAGGCGATTTTTGTCGCAGCAACTCGATGCAATTTTTGTCGTGCCAAAATTGCATCAAGTTTCAAACATGTTCGAAACCCGTGCGATATCGCGGCGACAAATCGCACTGAAAATCGCACCTGGTTTACACGTGCGATTTTGAAGTTGCAACGTAATCGCGACAAAAATTGCATTGAGTTGCCGCGACAAAAATCGCCTGTGTAAACGGGCCTTAAGTAAACTGTGACATTTACTTACAGTCCCGAGAACAATGGGCATTCTATGTAATAGGAGTTTCTATTGCTACTCGCTGCGGGTAAACTTCTCATCAATCTTGGATAATCTCTTTTTTTTTTCTCGCCGTGTAAATTGTGCAAATTAAATACGTTTAACATCGATTTAGCCCAGGATTGGCCCAGTGATGTCTTGCTTTTAAGCTCAGTTGGATTCTAGTCAAAATACTGTCCACTGCAAAACTCTTTAACGTTTTTGTATTCATCATCACTAATGTAAATAATAATAGTATGCGACGGCAGGTGTATTTAGTTTCCGATAAGAACACAATTCTGTTTTTTTCTTGCTTTATCCAGAAGATCAGTTATATTTCTCTCATCCGCTGATTTAGTTAGAGTATTAAGACGGGCTGTCAACACTTTTGCTGTGCGATAAAATGTTTAGATATAGGAGCTTTGATTGTCTTTCGCCAAAGAAGTGATCTGAGAAAAAAATGAACGCTAGGTGCGACTAGAAAAGTATGAAATTCCGTGGTGGCTTATAAATTTTTACCCAAGAGGACTCGGCCAATTCAATAACCGGATGTTTGAGACACGTTGAAATGAAAGTATTCAAAAAATTGAAGAACTCCAGCTAGAAGGACTTATACGCGCTTCAAACTCGCTTTGTAAGAGCTGTCACTTTCATCGATTATCCGGGAGGCTTTTTGCACGTTTCCTGATTGCTTTTCCCTAGTCATGTAAAAACACGCAACGTTTTCAAATGAAAGATAGTGACGTTTTTCAGTAGAACAGCTGTCCGATAAATAATTCTTTAAGTAGTCCAACAGCGAATCACTTCAAGAAATTAGCCCTTGCCATGACCAAATTAGCTCTCGTATTTTTATTCGACTGCATGACACATGTAGTTTCTCAGTACAGACTACCGGATTAAGTGTATTAGCTCAGTGTATATAATACCGGATTTATTGCACGATGAGTTGACACTAACAAATGCACTTGCGCTTAACATATTTGCCACTGTCAGATACCTGCGGCATAACCTCAAATGTTCAATATTATGAACAATTTTTTCTGTTTTAACCACCAGAAGCGCTACTTAATTAAGAGTTGAGACACCATATGAATGAAATAAATGCCATTAATAGTTCAGTACTTGCACTGTTCATTTCGTGTTGAAAAAGAGCGCTAATTATTCAAAGTTACATTTGTAAAGGCTAGACCAAATTAAACTCCTGAACCCGTTTAACAAATTCTCATCGTCTTCATCAACTCAGTATCATACTCGTTCATCAGGCTGTACTTTGTTAACGCGATGAATCTGCGTGTGGTTTTTCTCCCGCAGAGAAACACGCTGTATTTGAACTACAGAATTATCCGAGCAAAACAAACTCCTGAAAGCTTTCCGGTAATTTTCGCTTTGAAACGCGTAAAGAACCGGGTTCAAAGAACTGTTCGTAACGATCAGGAAGGTTAGAACTTTCAACACTGTCAATTCAGTTTGGTTTTCTCCATTATCTGTAGTAAACTGTTTTTTCAACGCAACGTGTAGCACGAATATCGCAAATGGTAGAAACAGGATGTAAAACACAACCGTCACAGCAATTATGAGAATGGCGAGCTTTTTTTTTTCGGAGTTTCCGTTTGCTGGTCCCGCGCAGATGGTGCGAGTTATGAACATTCCCCGCAGAATCTGAAAGTAACAGAACGTTATGATCACGAGAGGCAGGAATATATACAAGCTGATGGCTATGATAACATAGATAGCTTTGCCACTATGCACCTCCATTTCTGGGCCGAGTGGAGACACGCACTTCCCTGTTGTGCGGTCGACGTGTGTGAAAATGAAATCTGGGATGCTTATCAGCATCGAAATCATCCATGTTGCAGCGATGGCATATATTACACTTTTCTTAGTGAGAGTGTACTTCGCCGTCATGGGTGTGACAAGCGCTTGGTAGCGCTCCACAGCCAATACAGTGAGCGTGAAAATCGTAACGCCCAGACAAAGTGTGTCCATAGGATCACCGGTGAAAAATCTACACAGATAGTCGCCTAACTCTCCTTCAGGAAAAGAGCCAACGACAGCAAAGTTGTACGTACTTGGGCACCATAACAACACGAGGATATCGCTCGCTGCCAAATTCACGAGCAAGTAATTCGTCGTCGTATGCATCGTTTTAGTTTTCCATACCACGGCAAGGACCAACGAGTTGCCGAAGATCCCGGTTAATATCACAACGGCGTAAACGACCGCCAAGACAATATCGCCGGTATCAGACCTGTCGGAGCGCTGTGCATCTCGTTGCGAGTCGTCCATGTTTTTAACATACTGCTGCCGAATCAACAAGGTAGACCTGTTTTGTAGAGAGGCTTGCGTGACCAAAACCCTTAGCCGTCTTAATTACATACATATGTACGTATGCAGCGATACGAAGCAGATAACATTTAGCAGCGGAAACAATTAAACGATACTGCTGAACGTACCTTATTAAAAAGGACGCAGTGTTTGTTTTTGTTTTGTTTCTTTTCATAACTCCCAATTAATTTTTTTTTACACCGACGTTTCAATAACCATCCTTTCGATCATTTAACGAAGTGAGATGTTGATTTATAATTTTCTACCTGGGGGATATTCAAAAATTTGCATTCGGCATTGAGAGTAATTTGCCTAATTTTCCATGTGTTTACCAAAAGCAGAAGAGTCGGCTCGGAAGAAAGTGCAAATTTTTCTGTTTTTGATTAAAGATAAGAAAATACAATTTAGGCTACAAAGAGTTTATGATGTTTTCCAAGAAATTCTTTTCCTCTTGGGACAACCCATGCTGTTGTTACTCAAAACAGGAGATTCGACCAGTCGCTCGCAGACAGCGTCCCAAGGGCAGACTGCCAGCTATTTTAGGATTCTGAAAATAATACAAAAGAAACGTAGGTTGCTTAAAAGCCTTAAATTTGCATGCCACGTATTACCATGACGCTTGTTAACTTTGTTTTATGCGTAGATTAAACAAATATTTCGTATTCCGCATGTGAATCCAAAAGGGGGTAAAACGATCGGATGCTATAAATTTTCGTCGGGACGTGTTTTGTACTTTTAATTGCCACCATCTTTTACAAAGCTTGCCTTAATATATTGTGGGTTTATTTTTGTTACTTCAAATGAGCTTTTCGCTGAAAT
>JAHPZR010038431.1:22500-25000 GCA_019787425.1 Platygyra sinensis | reverse complement strand
ATTAGGCAAATTACTCTCAATGCCGAATGCAAATTTTTGAATATCCCCCAGGTAGAAAATTATAAATCAACATCTCACTTCGTTAAATGATCGAAAGGATGGTTATTGAAACGTCGGTGTAAAAAAAAATTAATTGGGAGTTATGAAAAGAAACAAAACAAAAACAAACACTGCGTCCTTTTTAATAAGGTACGTTCAGCAGTATCGTTTAATTGTTTCCGCTGCTAAATGTTATCTGCTTCGTATCGCTGCATACGTACATATGTATGTAATTAAGACGGCTAAGGGTTTTGGTCACGCAAGCCTCTCTACAAAACAGGTCTACCTTGTTGATTCGGCAGCAGTATGTTAAAAACATGGACGACTCGCAACGAGATGCACAGCGCTCCGACAGGTCTGATACCGGCGATATTGTCTTGGCGGTCGTTTACGCCGTTGTGATATTAACCGGGATCTTCGGCAACTCGTTGGTCCTTGCCGTGGTATGGAAAACTAAAACGATGCATACGACGACGAATTACTTGCTCGTGAATTTGGCAGCGAGCGATATCCTCGTGTTGTTATGGTGCCCAAGTACGTACAACTTTGCTGTCGTTGGCTCTTTTCCTGAAGGAGAGTTAGGCGACTATCTGTGTAGATTTTTCACCGGTGATCCTATGGACACACTTTGTCTGGGCGTTACGATTTTCACGCTCACTGTATTGGCTGTGGAGCGCTACCAAGCGCTTGTCACACCCATGACGGCGAAGTACACTCTCACTAAGAAAAGTGTAATATATGCCATCGCTGCAACATGGATGATTTCGATGCTGATAAGCATCCCAGATTTCATTTTCACACACGTCGACCGCACAACAGGGAAGTGCGTGTCTCCACTCGGCCCAGAAATGGAGGTGCATAGTGGCAAAGCTATCTATGTTATCATAGCCATCAGCTTGTATATATTCCTGCCTCTCGTGATCATAACGTTCTGTTACTTTCAGATTCTGCGGGGAATGTTCATAACTCGCACCATCTGCGCGGGACCAGCAAACGGAAACTCCGAAAAAAAAAAGCTCGCCATTCTCATAATTGCTGTGACGGTTGTGTTTTACATCCTGTTTCTACCATTTGCGATATTCGTGCTACACGTTGCGTTGAAAAAACAGTTTACTACAGATAATGGAGAAAACCAAACTGAATTGACAGTGTTGAAAGTTCTAACCTTCCTGATCGTTACGAACAGTTCTTTGAACCCGGTTCTTTACGCGTTTCAAAGCGAAAATTACCGGAAAGCTTTCAGGAGTTTGTTTTGCTCGGATAATTCTGTAGTTCAAATACAGCGTGTTTCTCTGCGGGAGAAAAACCACACGCAGATTCATCGCGTTAACAAAGTACAGCCTGATGAACGAGTATGATACTGAGTTGATGAAGACGATGAGAATTTGTTAAACGGGTTCAGGAGTTTAATTTGGTCTAGCCTTTACAAATGTAACTTTGAATAATTAGCGCTCTTTTTCAACACGAAATGAACAGTGCAAGTACTGAACTATTAATGGCATTTATTTCATTCATATGGTGTCTCAACTCTTAATTAAGTAGCGCTTCTGGTGGTTAAAACAGAAAAAATTGTTCATAATATTGAACATTTGAGGTTATGCCGCAGGTATCTGACAGTGGCAAATATGTTAAGCGCAAGTGCATTTGTTAGTGTCAACTCATCGTGCAATAAATCCGGTATTATATACACTGAGCTAATACACTTAATCCGGTAGTCTGTACTGAGAAACTACATGTGTCATGCAGTCGAATAAAAATACGAGAGCTAATTTGGTCATGGCAAGGGCTAATTTCTTGAAGTGATTCGCTGTTGGACTACTTAAAGAATTATTTATCGGACAGCTGTTCTACTGAAAAACGTCACTATCTTTCATTTGAAAACGTTGCGTGTTTTTACATGACTAGGGAAAAGCAATCAGGAAACGTGCAAAAAGCCTCCCGGATAATCGATGAAAGTGACAGCTCTTACAAAGCGAGTTTGAAGCGCGTATAAGTCCTTCTAGCTGGAGTTCTTCAATTTTTTGAATACTTTCATTTCAACGTGTCTCAAACATCCGGTTATTGAATTGGCCGAGTCCTCTTGGGTAAAAATTTATAAGCCACCACGGAATTTCATACTTTTCTAGTCGCACCTAGCGTTCATTTTTTTCTCAGATCACTTCTTTGGCGAAAGACAATCAAAGCTCCTATATCTAAACATTTTATCGCACAGCAAAAGTGTTGACAGCCCGTCTTAATACTCTAACTAAATCAGCGGATGAGAGAAATATAACTGATCTTCTGGATAAAGCAAGAAAAAAACAGAATTGTGTTCTTATCGGAAACTAAATACACCTGCCGTCGCATACTATTATTATTTACATTAGTGATGATGAATACAAAAACGTTAAAGAGTTTTGCAGTGGACAGTATTTTGACTAGAATCCAACTGAGCTTAAAAGCAAGACATCACTGGGCCAAT
>JAHPZR010038431.1:15000-17500 GCA_019787425.1 Platygyra sinensis | reverse complement strand
CTAGTTTTATTGCACCGAAACGAGCCGGATGGAGACCTAGATTGGTCGGTGTTAGTAGGTTCCGGCAATTTAGCTCTAACTAGAATGTCACTAATGTTTTTACAACGCCGGTAGGCTACTAAGGGGAGATTAGTAAAAACATTTTTACAGCGGCCAGATGAATAAAGCACGTTAGAGTGTTTGTGAATTATACGGATATGTTAGGTAAAGCGGGATTATAGGTAATGACGAACGGAACAGTATCTGTCTGTTGTTTAGGTTTAGGTTTAAGAGCGTCGTTCCGAGAAATGTCAGAAGCACGTCGTATTTGGGTTTTAAGGAAGTTAAGTTCGTAACCTCGATTGACGAGGTAGTCCATAAGTTCCTTACAGCGTTGTTTGTAAGTGTCATTGTCGGAGCATATGCGTCGAAGGCGAAGTGCAAGGCTATATGGAATGGAACGTTTAGTGTGGGTGGGGTGGCATGAGGAGATAAGTAAATATTGATGTTTGTCAGTGGGTTTAGTGTAAAGGTCGGTTTCTATGAGACCATCCTTAAGTGAGACCATCACATCAAGGAATGGAATATTAGTGAGGGAATGCGAACAAGTGAATTTAATGGTGGGATGTAGGTTATTGAGATAATCGACAAATACTTTCAGTTTCTCTGAACCTTCGGTCCAAATAACGAAAATATCGTCTAGAAATCTGAGCCATGTATGAGGTAGATAAGGTGCGTTAGTGAGCGCGTCATGTTCGAATTTGGCAAGAAAAAGGTTGGCAAATGAAGGAGCCATTTTGGTGCCCATAGCAGTACCGTGTTTTTGTAGGTAGTGTTTGTTGTTAAATGTGAAATTGTTCATGTTGAGGATGATCCGTATGAGGTCACAAAGAGTTTCCGTGGGGATGTGCTTATCGTTGCGTTTGCGAAGGAAAAAGCGGCAAGCCTCAATACCTTCACTGTGAGGGATGTTGGTATAAAGAGAAGTGACGTCAAGCGTGACAAGTATGGCATTGTCGGGAAGTAGTGTGTTGATAGTGTTCAAGTTGGCAAGTTTGTTAAGGAAATCAGTAGTGTCTTTAACGTAAGACGGAACAGTACAAACTAATGGTTTTAGGTAGTAGTCAACAAACTGAGAGATACGTTCTGTGGGGTGGTTGTTAGAAGAAACTATGGGTCGTCCAGGATTGTTAACTTTATGGATTTTGGGGAGTATGTAAAAACGTCCACGTCTGGGTTCGTTTTGTACAAGGTACTGTTTCATTTTCTGATCAATAAGTTTATCGTTGAACATGCGTTTAACGTATTCAGCAACTCTTTTTTGTATCATGGCAGTCTTGTCCTTTTCTTGTTGTTCGTAGAAGGTTGGGTTATTCAGTTGTCGGTTACATTAGTTTATGTACCAGGATCTGTCCATTATCACAGTCGCCGATCCTTTATCGGCCGACTTGATGATAATGTCGTGTCTTTGTTTAAGTTCACGTAATGCATCACGTTCTGTTTTAGGGAGATTGTCACACCCGCGGTTGGGTTTGGAGGTCAACAAGTCACGTTTTACAGCATTTAGAAAAGCGTTAAGTGCATCGTCTCTGTTAGTCGGGGGTGTCCAAAGACTTTTAGGGTGGAAGGGGTTAGGTTCGTCGCTGGATACATTATCATGAAAAAATTCTGTAATGCGTAAACGACGGGCGAATTCGTCAAAGTCTGCATTAACCTCAGACCAGTTGATTTGTCGTGGAGTGGGGCAAAAAGTAAGACCTCTTGCTAGAAGTTGCGTTTCGTCGTGCGTGAGTGTGACGTTAGATAAGTTAACAACGGAAGATGGGTCGAGAAGTGTGTTAGTGTTAGGAGTGGGTAGTCGTTTAGTATTTTTACGTCGCCTACGTGATCGTATGTTATCGTGGTTTTGAAGAGAGGATGGCGTCGGGTGGTTTGTAGAATGTATTTGCGACTGATTGTGAGTGGAGTCTGTCTGTCAGCTAATTTATATGATTTTATGATTTTTGTGAGGTTTAAATGACCTCCGTTTGCAAAATAAGTCATGATTTTACCAAAGTCAGTTGTACAGTTAACGTTATTAAAATTGACATAATTTGGAGGGGCAAAGGCCCGGCCTCATAGTGCGCTCGACTCCGGGTCCAGCTTAGGCATGACTCTTTACCCTTACAGTGCCAAATTAGTATAAATGGCGAATCGATAGCGGCGAATTAAATGCTGGGTAGGCCTGCGATGGACTAACATCCCATTCATGGGGGATTACAAATTCTCCTAGTCCCCTCATGCTACGAAAATCGAGATAAGCTCCGGCCTGAGAGGGCCACTTGACTCGTAGGCAGCCTTAGCCACCTGCCTATTGTATCATTAGTATTACTCTGTGGACTGCTATACCCGTTTCTCAAGACCGTTACCATCATTAATGTTTCAGCCAAAACGGTACACTGAATACTAAAAGTAAGCTAAGTTTCTGTGATAATTTGTTCCTGTAGTCGACCTCGCCAGCAATTTTCACGTAATATGGGCT
>JAHPZR010038431.1:0-10000 GCA_019787425.1 Platygyra sinensis | reverse complement strand
TTCTGGTCAATTCTAGACCTCAGTTACAAACTGATTGATTGAATGATAGTGGAGTATATATGACCTATTCCAGGTGTGACATACAAATGAATCCAGAAACCTGGCCAAATCTCACCAATGATGACAAGTAGTGCTTTTAATAATTTACTCTCACCTTCTTATACATGTACTTCTGTGTTGATTTTCAACAATTCTACACTATAAATTTGTGTCTACAAGAAATGCAATTTGTGGTCCCCAGGGATGGGAATTTGACTTAAAATGGAGACCCAAGGGTGGGGAAAATGGACATTTGGAAACCTGAAAATGTCAAATTTCCCCTGGGTTGCCTGAAGCCCCCATCCTGGGGCAAACCACTGATAGGAGCATAACGAAACCATTATCTTGAATGATGACAATGAAAGCCTCCTTCATGCTGGGTCAACAAATCCAGATGGTAAGTACCTTTCAGTTTGAAATATTACTGAATTTCTAAACGAAATATAGTAGAGATATGACAATTTTATAGAATTATCTGTTGGTGATAGGCCCAGTTAATGCCCCCAACTCCAACCCCCCCTCCTGGTTGGAGGGTTGGAGGGTTGGAGGGTGGGGGGTGGGGATGCAGCAAAATGTGATTAGGGGAGGCTCTGCCCCAAGGTCCAAGCCCTTACCCTTTTTATATACCATTTTGAGAAAATAGGTACACCTTTCATTTGCTTTCTTAACTGTCCCGTGTTTACAAATGAATTGCCCAAAAAAATCGTCTTGTTATTTTTATTAGTGCTTAAAATATTAATTGATACAGCCATAAAGTGAATCTGTTCGAAGTGTTTTAATTAAAGGCCCCTTTAAAGAAAAACCAATTGACAGATTTCCCTACCCTTTCATATACCTGAACTTGTGAAATTCCTACCCTTTTATATACCTGAAGCCTGTATAAGGTTTCCCTTTCAGGCAGAACCTTCCTGTATAGGCCATTATAGCAAGTACCCCCTTAGGGGGGATAGAACAGTAATCCAGATATACCAGAATATAAATATAAGCCTTGACATTATGTGAAGTGTCTTCATTCTGTAGACACCAAAAAAGATGTGCAAGAAAATGTCAAGTGCTCATGGCTCAATTGTCCTTACTGAGATATATCGTTGAACTGGTACTTGTTGATGCATTTTAGATACCAACAATCTTGATGATTTTCTTCTGAAATGTGCTATTGACCAAAGCCTGAGTAGTCAGGAGGCTCCTGGATATGATGCTGCACAGCCCATTAAAGAAGTCCCACCCAAGTCCTTAGAAGACGCATTTGAACAAACCTTGAATGGTTTTCCGGAGGAACAGTTCACTTTGATTGAAATAACTAGAAAGGATATAGTAACTAGGACATTTGAATGCATTGAAAGATCTTAAAGCAAGGGTTTCAGTTAAGTTCATTGGGGAAGATGCAATTGATTCTGCTGAGGTGACAAGGGAATTCTTTTTGGAACTTTTTCGTGGGTTTGGTGTATATAGTATGCTGGTCAGGGGCACTTATCCTCATATCACCTTTCGACACAACCTAGAAGCTGTGGCTAAAGGTCTTTTTGAGACATTTGGAAAACTTGTTGCTATTGCACTTCTAAATGGTTGCCCAGGGCCTCATTTCTTTATGCCAATGGTAGCAGGGTTTATATTAGACATCCCTCAAGAGCCACATTTAACTGAAGTTCCAGATGATTGTGAGTTCCTGACCCAATTGACCAACATTTCTAACTGTAGTGATGAAGCATCATTTGTCAGTTTTGTCAATTCCTTTCCTGAACGCTTTGATATGGGTTACACAAAAGCAACTGTAACGTTTGAGGACAAGAATGAGCTTTTGAATGCATGTGTCAAACATGTTGTATTAAGTTGTGTAGCTGAGGGAATTTATAGCTTTAAAAAGGGTCTAGCTTCATTTGGGGTTTTGGAGTTTTTGTCTAAATATCCAAGTGATGGCATTAAACATTTAATGCATGTAGACGTTTCTGTAGAGGATGTGAAAAGTTGCTTTGTTCCTTGTTTTTCCTCCCCAGGGTTTGAACTTCATGAGAGAGAAACAGAAATTGTCTACAACTGGCACAGTTTCCTGAGGAGTGTCAGTAGGGGAAAACTGAAATGCAATGTTATCCCTTTTCCCCAGCCATCTATTCCTAATACTGATGATATTGATGGTTTTAAACATGACAAATTAGAACTCGGATTTCTCACCTTGAGTGATGTGTCGCAGTTTGAAAGTGGATCTCGCTTCCCCAATTTTGCAGGGAAATTAGAGTTTGATCGTGACAGTGTATCCACTGAAAAAAAGAATTAGTGGAAATACATGTGCTCTTTCAATCACTATTCCAGTGAACAAGAGGTACACTTGTAATAGTAATGAGGTTGCCCAGAAGCTCATGGAAGACATTTTTGAAGCTTATGAGTTTGGCTTACCATAAGCATAATGAAAAGCAGGCTGCGTTATGCTGAAGTGGGCCATATTCCTTGTACAGTATTTCAAAATTTTAAGATACATGTGTCCTCATGTAGTTTATGTGTCGTCTGACAATACTGTTGTTTAATGTTGACATTTCACTGTTTTGATGGACTCCAAGCTGTAGGCCTAGTTTTGACTACCTTGTTTTACAAGATTTAAATGTAATTTATTATATACTGTATGTGTTTGATTCATCCTCCTAAAGATACTGTGTATGTTTAATTATAAAATGTTTGGTTAATTAACAGTTGTACTATCATTTAAATTTCCTCTCCAGTAAGTTTGAAATGTCAATGTTGAAACATCATGGTACGCCTTAACACCCTCGTCTCAGACTCAGTGTCAATGATCATCATGATGTTCTTGTAAATACATGCTGTAAGATTTATTGGCAGGATGTAGCAATAAAGTTGTTGACAACTCAGAAAACTCATTGAAAAACTTTTAGTCTTGATAGATATAACATGGTTTAATCTCACAACAATCAATGTCCTACCAATTTTAATTGGCATTTTATATCCATGTATTTCATACCTTATGTTCTTAATTCCAGTTGGCTGATTACTGATAATAGATTGACTATAACAGGACCGATAACCTCTTTCATCGCTAACTTGAAAATATCAGCTTGCCTTTTCAATCTTCACACACTTACCTATAACCATACTATGTAACTTGATCTCTGAGGTACTTGGAAGAAACACCTAGAAAGTTCAACATACACTATATCTGGCATGCCTTGTCTATGAGTATATCCCAAAAATTATATGCGCGTAGCTTGTAGGAATAAAAGTGTTGTGCGCGGTTATTGTTTTGCGTGTATATGGTTAACGTTTTAAC
Organism: Platygyra sinensis; assembly: GCA_019787425.1. Classification (NCBI taxonomy): domain Eukaryota; kingdom Metazoa; phylum Cnidaria; class Anthozoa; order Scleractinia; family Merulinidae; genus Platygyra; species Platygyra sinensis. The sequence goes on along the minus strand of JAHPZR010038431.1, from coordinate 6,687 downwards.
CGGAAGGTTCAAATTCTTGGGCTGACAAGTTCTACAGTGGGCACAATGCGTCGTTTATTTTTGGGGAATGATATACCTCGTCTTTCTAGTACTCTTATCTAGACTTGATATTGAAATCGCATCACTTCTCCCTTCTTGAATACATTATCTACAGGCAAGATTTCATTGGTTGAATGTACAAAATGCAATCCAGTTGCCATGGACGCGAAAATTATGCGAATAATTTAACCTGTATTAACTAACCCGGATAATAATTAACCTGGTCAGATAAAGAGTACGCATGCGCTAACTAAATTTCCATTGCGAAACAGAAACACTGCTGTCCATAGCTGCCGGCCACTGCCCGAGTGAGATGGCTGTGCACATGCGTAAGGTACTGGCCAGACGGTGGGTTGGCGTAAATTGAATAAGGTGTTGCGACATTTTAACGTATCCTAGGGGTAGTACAAAAGACGGAAATTTCTCAGAGGGAAGTAACAGATTTTTTTTGAAATTGACTTTTCACGTGAATAAAAAAAATTAAAACATGGGGTAAATGCCTGCAGTTTTGATCTAATATTATGGTCTAAGCTCTTGTAAGCGACCACCTCCCTTGAGCAACTACCTGGGCTTGACATTCTGGGTGGTCGCTTACGGGAGGTTTGACTGTACTGGTAATTGTGGCTGTAAAGATGTGATACGGAGAAGCTGCGCAGAAAAGAAGTGAGAAAGAACAAACAAAATAAGGCTCATACAGAAAAAAAAGAAAGAAAGACAACAAACAAACAAGATACACAAGACTTTCAAAATAAACCAATAATTTAATACGAAAAGCTCCTCGACATTTGTTTCTTCTAAAATACACTCTGTATAAATTTATCATGTAATCTGTGCTTCATCAAAACAACAATATTTGTAGTAAGAGTACTGATATGTTAAAAACCAACAATATCAAGTTGAAAAGCTAATATTACAACGAATAAAGAGTACTTTACAATCCGAATTAAACTGGCACTACTTTCTGTCGACCAACACTGAAAAGTTTCGCCAAAACGCTATTTTTTACAGTTCAACGCCATGCATGATACAGGTCAATACAGGAGTACCAGCGCTACTTTCGCATTGGAATACGAGAATCGGGAGCTTTTGCAAAATAAACGCAAACACCCCACTTACAAGTTCCCTTGACCGAATAAATAATTTCTAAGGCCGATTCTTGCCCACACTCAGAAAAAAAGAAAAAAACTCCTCCGCGGCTTTTTGATATTTAATAACTTTGTGCTACTCGCTCCAAAGCTGATACTGATATTCTATTGTTCCTTTTTAGGATGATAAAAAAATAGTACAATTGCATTACTTTAACGATGTGTGGTTTTGTGACTTAGCAAACTTCTTTCAAATTGAACGAAGCCTCAAGAATGTGGCTTAAGAAACTAAGGCAGAAAAATATAAAAGTGGTAACAAAAGAATGGCTAAGTAAGTTTTGCTCCTTGTGACGCGCTCCCTTGAAACAAATTTGTGGTAAAAAGAAAAATATTCAAAAATAGCATAACTTAAGTAAAAACTAAGACCTTGTGAAAACCGTGTGCAATGAGAAAACAACTATTACTGAAATTAGAATTTAAAATGGAACAGTAAAAACTGTAAACGACAACGAAGAAAAACCGACATAAATAACAGATAAAGACCCTTTTTACAACGAGTTTTTACAACACTTTTGTACAATGTTTCTTTAAAATTTGGAAAAATAAAACTCTGTAGGATAAACGAGGTGTGACGCACTGTACACACCAAACTTCATAAGTTAATCAGACCATTTTCCATGCCCAAAGGAGACACCGCTTTGTTTTTTTTCTTCAAACTGATTTTTCTCTCCCTCACTGTTCCACTGCTGATGGATTCAGTGTCTGCGTTACCCTCGGAGCTATGGGATGCGTCGCTTTCCAGTGAGGATCTTCGATTTTTGGTGCTTTCGGGATTGTGACTAAACGACCGTCGAAACACGGACGCAGGCTCACTGTTGACACGCAAGAAGGGGCCTGGGTCTGACGAATTAAGCCTGTCTTCCGTATTGTTACGTCGGAAGCTCGAGGAGCGGGCCGCAGGCGCGGCTGCCAAAGACGAGCCAGCTTTCATACTTCGCTTTACTGTTTCCTTGATGTGTTTAACCATCTCTCTCTTTTCCTCAGCAGTTCTGTAAGGAATCATAAGAACACTGTTCAAAACTCTGTTACATCCTCTAATCACTAGCTCATATGCGACAAAGGTCACTGGCAATAACACAAATACTTTAAAACAACCATGAGAATTTAAATCTTACTTGTTTGCAAACAAGTAGTTGCATTCTTGTCTGCCAATCTCAGCTGTATCACTAATATTTACAAGCTCCCATGAGTGAAGCGTCTCCAAGCCTAGAAAAGAACGATAGTTGCAAACACGTTAGAATACAAACACGGAACATCGAAATTAAAAACTGCCAACAAATACAAAAAAACAGTAGCATTCACCACCCTCGTTCATAAAAAAAAAACGCGCTGTGTTACAACTCAGGATCTAGACTTTCTCAGAATATTTCCCGGTTGCAGGTAAGCACCCGGTTTTTAGTCTTGAACATTTTTCTCGTGTTGAGCTCACCTCTCGCAGCTCCACCAAGACTTGTGGGTCTTCAATGGATCGATAAATTGTTTTCATTGACTTTGATACAGTTACTGTGAATAATTTTCAGGAACTTAACTCGCGCAAAATCCTCGATACCACAAGCCTTTTGTACAAAATCACTACTTTGCCTTGCCACTTCTTCTCTTATTGCTTGGACTGGAAATTTTCAGTCCAGTGTAGTAGGCTCCTTTAATAAAATATTGGATGAGAAAAAGATGCAGGACTTACCGGCGTCGTTTAACCAGCAGTGATCTCGTACAACAAGCGAAGACGCGGGAATAATAGTTTTAAACTTGATTTCGTCCGCACTGCTTACTGAGGAAAGCTGGGAAAAAATGTATATAAAGAACAGATGAGTGCAGGCTCAAAACAAAACTGTAACACAATTCAATGAAGGAAAACAATTCGACTCACTCGATCTCTGTCTTTCTTTTTTTGCTTCTGATCCACATAGAGAAGAATAAGCGCTTTTTCAAAAGCTGTGAAACAGAATATAAAAAGGAAATCAGACCCAAGGGGGAAATATATCTCATAGTAAATTTACTTTGTAGCGCCAGTATAACAAGCTTTCTAGCTAACACTTGTCTCCTTCGCAATGCAACGGTTGTTTGGAGTCGCAACGCAACGTTCTCCCAAACGACGCCTGCGAAAAGCCTGGACATGTACCTACCAACCTAAAAGACCTCATCATATAGGTTACTTAAAGTTTAAGGCTTTTGTTCATTTGCAGGTTCTTTTGTAATGTCTATCGGTCAATATATCGTTCCATCCTTTGCTTCTTTTCTGATATTCAGAGTACAGTATGCTGTAGCTCGCACTACATGGGCTTTCTTTCTTCATATGTTGTCAGTTATCCTTACCAAACAGGTGCATGGTTCCAGGAGTCATCTTTTTCGCTATTCTGGGAGAGACTGGGTACTTTTTGAGAGTTCCACTTCGGATTACATCATCCGGGCAGTTAAGCCAACGAGCTTTCCCATGATGCAAAAGGCGATCTATACTGACGTCAGCAAGCTGTGAGACAAAGGTTATGGAATCTCTTAGGCCGGGAGACTTAAATGTTCGATAACAGAGAGTTGGGGGGGGGGGGGGGGGGGGGGGTGGCGGTTTTGTTTTGCTTGCCCTGCCATCTTTTCTTCCTACTGTGATTTCCTCGTTTTTTTTACCCAAACAAGAGGGGGGGGGGGGGGGGGGGGAAGGGACGAAGAGGGGAGGCCCGCCTCCTCTCTAGTTCCGCCACTGATCATTCGAGACACCATTTTGGCGTCTTCTACAATGCGAGAATGCCTGCCCCACTAACAAACTAGCGTCAATTTAAAAAAAAAGAGTTGATTTTTTTCCTTTACTCGAGATACAATAGTTGCTCAAAAAGGAAAGAAAATTTCAATGTCACAAATTCTTGGTATCATTTGTTTTACCTCAAATCCTCCAAACTCGTCAATTAACTGATGGAAAATTGGCGAGAACTGTTCTGTGATCCTCTGCATCTCGTTGATGTGCTCAGCGACTTTTTCAATCGCAACGACGGCCTCTGAAAATAAACATATTAACCTTGAGAAACACAATAATTAGAGGCGTCCAAATGGTTTACACCGGATAAAATACTGAGAGGAGAAATAGCATAGATGTAGCCCAGCAAAAAAGTCTGTAAAGTCATATAGCAAAGATACGCAATGTCATCATCATCATCAATCTTTATTTATCCACGAGATCATATCACTTTACATGGTCTTCCTAGGAATCGTGTTTAAAACTACACTAAAATACTCTAAGGAACTATAATGTTAAAAATACAAAAACTTACATTATGAATGATAGGAGCTAAAATGAGTCAAGGTGTATTAGAAAAAATCTTTCCCATCAAATGAAGTTTTAAAAACATTTAAACTAGACAGTTTTCTAATCTCTGAATGTTACCTAAAAGACAGTGATGCTCTTCACTAGCGCCGTCCAACAGCTTCAGTATTGTTCTCAGTAGTAAAGGATATCTCAGTATTCGCTACAAAGAAAAAGAAAAAGACCCAGTAAAATGTTTTCAGTTCATAATAATCACCTGGACTAATGCACACTGCTACGAACAGAGACGCAGCATCAGTTGAGAATCAGGTCTGAACACAGATCCAACGCATTATCATTTGACATGACAAAACATAAAGCAAAACACAGTGAAAAAATAATGATTACATTATTTACCTGTATGGGTTTAATGAGATAAGATTCTAACGTTCCTGAATGCTGATTCTTAGGATTACGGGCGTGAAGAAACTCGTGCAGTGCAGTGTTCGTTCCTGAAGAAATAACAGAAATAATCTTTACAAATCAACGAAATATAGAAATTTTTTGGTAGATCTTTGTAGCCAAGTCCTCTTTGCATGGGCTCGTCACACAATCTCCTTACCCGGAAGATTGCATGACGAGCCAGTCTACTATTTGTACCTTAATTAAATTGCACGTATGTGGCAACTATGACGACTAAAGAAACAATCTGCTTTTGACTTCAATCTTGCCTCAGTAAACTCTTAGCCAACCGAAGGAGATTCACAAGGATGTTTCTCGGACAATTTAAAAAAAAAAAAAACGCGACCAGCGAATTGCATGCTCCTCGCCACTTCTTCAGTCACATCGGCAATTTAATTATTATGATACACAAACTTGTGCCTGCTAAAGCATACCTGACTGAAGAAGTTCCACAACCCTTGAGTGACTGGAGCAAAATGCACTATAAAGCTTGAAATGCTCCGTGTAATTAAAAAACGTCTCTCCAATGGTGTAGATAACGTTCTGGTAAAAAGAGAAAAAATGTTTTACTGTATGTCAGTGACTTCGACTTAGTAAAGGGTTCTACGTTAGAGTTCAATTCAACTGAATGAACAAGTATAGTTTGCAGCTCTTCAGAGAAAAATTCCAAGGATAGCAGATCTGATTGCCGAATAGCAGTTACTCTCTAAGTCCTATTAATATGATGTCTATGATCTTTTTCTCATATGGAGTTGAGTTCTTAAGTCTCCCACACATGAGATGGCGCAAATTCTGTAGGCTCGATTTCCGCCGCACTCTCGTGTCTGGTTTACCCTTTCCCAGGGCCCTTCCCCTCCCTCGCCGTGAGTTCGGAAGAGGAACGCGGGCTCTTTTTCCGAATATAGGCTGGTAATCGAGCCTACGAAAATTTTGCAGTTTAACAAAATGTGAGCTGATACCTGAAACTGTTCAATGGAGTCGAAATCCTCAAACCCAGTCTCAGATTCCACCAGTCTTTCTATTTCCTTGAGAAACTTGACTTGAAATTCGAGGATCTCGTGAACAGTTGCCACCAAAGCTTCAACCTACAGGTACGAAAATAAGAAACGAAAATTAACCAGGGGACTAGGAACATTAAATGATGACTTCTCTATGGGACTGACGGAGTTTAAGCTTATATTTAAAACTATTACACACCTCGGATTGTGACATGAAGTTTTCATCTTTCATGGGATCGAGATAACGTTTTAGGAGAAGTCTCAGATCCTGACAATAAAAATATTTCACAATTAGCTCGGATAGCTCGGATCATAAAATAGTTACTACGATAGATATACTGTCTGTCTGTCTGTCTGTCAGTCAGTCAGTCAGTCAGTCAGACAGTCAGTAATGAATAACAGCACCATCGCCCATCTCAGCAATCCCCGATGCAAAACGCCCAGCGAAGAGATAACATGGCAAGAATATTTTTGTTTACCTTCACGTAAGATCTCTCTGTATCGACGAGTTCAATGATAACTTTTCGCAGTTTCTGCGCCTGGCTAAGGTGAACACTTGGTTTGGGTTCGTCATCATCTGAATATTCAACTTGCTGTCTACAGAACAGGGTCACTTGCTCTGCTCTCTAAGTGAAAGAAAACAAAAACAAAAATTTCGTAGGAAAAAAACTCTTAGTACACAAAACCTATAAAACGCACTGAAAAATTCTAAAATCTTCAAACCTAACATACACAATGTCGTTAACACACGGACAAATATTGCAAAACTATGGCTTGTACTTTTTGAGCTGAGTACGATGAAATGTACAGCCGT